>JAODGE020005254.1:0-33380 GCA_027574965.2 Ecitophya simulans
AATATAGATTATTTACATTAACAAATATCGAAGATTTTATTGAAAGTAGAAGTTTCCTTTAGTGTAGTTTACTTTGAAACGAAGTATTAAAACTTATTAGTAAAGTAATAAACGGTTCTTGTATTGATCCTCTTCCGTCAAGTTTATCTGAGAATGGGTTTAAATAGTTAAATTGCTGTTGGTCACTATTTTTCCGTTTCTTGATTGTCTTGATGAGTTTCTTGATATTTAATTCATAGCAAGTTAGTCGTTTATACCTGGTAATTTTTGTAAATATTTTTTTAAATGAAGTATGAATATGAGATTTTCAGCCGTTTCAAATACTATCTGGATGTTGAGAAAATTCAATGTACGCTCGGTCGCATACCGCCGCCGAGAATTTTATTCGTTGGCAGCAACTTTATTCTTAAAACATTCCTTCCTCAATAAATTTCATCTAAACTAAGGTTTCCCTACCAAGACTTTACAACTTTGAAAATTTAAAATTCCTATGCGAATAGAAACTGTTGTAGAGATGATATTCATTAAAAAAACTTCTGTCCACAGTTTATTTAAAATTTAGAAGAAATGTGTTTAATCGTCTTTCGTTGGATGTAATTATGAAAAGGAAGTTAAGACGTAGCAAAGCATTAAATAGCGGTTTTATATGTTTTTTTCTTACACCATCATGCTTCAAGGGAATAGTTTTAGGAGAGATAGGCAAACCTTCAATTAATACAATAAATCCGTTCATTTTAATCACAACTTAAACAATTATGTATTTCTCTCTATTGCTAATGATCTCCTGCTACCGTTCCAGTAGTTTATCGATGCCCCCTTGTAAGAAATTAACGGGTTTAGATTTGAAGAACTTGTGGTGCCAATTGTTGACGGTAACGAATGTTAGCAGATAACAGGTAGTGTATATCTTCAAATTTTATGCAAGTTTTGTTAAACGGTCATGACTAATTACTCAACCCAATGTTATCATTGTCTGCCAACGTGCCGTCTGAATTAAACCTCCCATTGTTTGAAATTAGACACGAGCGCAATTAGAATGTTAATTAGCCGTTCCAACAATATTCACCAAACTGGTCATACGTAATATCTATAAATTACAGTATAGCATTGATTGGTTTTATTACTGCAGTGAATGTATTGATTCTATTTGTACACGTAATGCGTAATTGATGATACGAGTAGCTGGCGACAAGACAATTCTATAATTCAATATCGATCGCAAATTGCTTGTCGCGCTACTGTGCGACCTTCATCCCTACGGTTAACCATAGGCAATCACAAACCATGTAAATGAATAGTGTATAAACATGCATTCGACATGTTTCTGCGCTTCTCGGGCTCGCACTATTAGATGCGTAAACCGGAAGTCGAATTACTTTCATCGTAACCGACCGCGTATATCGAGCGCGCCACCTCGTTGTGAAACACAGACAGGAATGATGAAAAGTACGATTTCTATTTCGAGTCGCAATGTCTGAAGTAAATTTCATGCGAAACATAAAACAGCAAACGGCTTATGAGTGCGTCGCGATGCCGACTTGCCGAGACGAAAAGTTCTGGAATATATGCTGTTCGAATTACCTAGTGTAGATTTGCTTAGAAACATATTTTATTCATATATTCTTCGAAGTCAATCGAAATTGACGTTGGTACATTTTTCTGACAATGAGCTTAATTTTCGTATTGGGTTGAGCAATAAACCATGAGCGTTTTATCGTCCACATTGTTTTATTATCAATATTTTTCGTAATTTTTTGCCGATGTGGCGCATTCACGGCTTTAATTATTCGGGGGCAATCGGCCCGATGCCGAATGTTCTGATAGGAGTGGACAAAAGTGCACACTAGAGTCTCGATGAACACTAAACTTAAAACTGGAAGACGACAATCGTGGCGGGGTATCCTACCCTTATACATCCCGTACGGGGTAGACGCAGCTGGCCGCCATCTCAAAGATAAAATATATCTAACGCTACACTCAGTTTTTAACAACCGGTATAAAAAAAATTTAGGAAGAAAATGCCACTGTTTGACCAATTTGTCGATGCCTGTTTGATAGAAATCGGTTGGCCTAGATTCGAAGAAGTTGAGGAACTAATTTTAGAAGCCTTCTTTATTGTTTAGGGTTCTGAATATTCTCGAATAGTATAGTACACTTGCTCAAAGTTTATGCATAACGTGGCGAGACAGGTGTTTAGGACTTATTACTTATCCTAATAGAATATGTTGATACGTATTCAAATAAAGTTATAATAATAACATGCTAATACTGCATGCCAGGTGTCGTCCAGATTGAGGAATATTCTGCATTCGACGAGGATTTGTGATAACAGATAATGTTTAGAAATAATTTAGAGGTATACAAACAAAAGTCTTACTACAATATAGCATGCTAGGATTAAAGCTAATGTTGAACGTTGAGAGGAGTTCAGGTTTAAGTAACTAGAGGCACGTCGAAGGTAAAGTCTGCCAAGACGAACTACGGACGGTTTGAATCGCCCAGTATTTTAAGATAGAATTTTTTGTAAATATATAATGTGCGGTTCCATAAATGATTGAGGAATATTAATATTCTGCTTTCGACGATAATTTGTAATAAGATATAATGTTTCGATTTTTTTTTGATAAGTAAGGAGCCAAGTCAGTCGAATGAAATTACTTTAATAAACTTTCTGAGTTTAATTTTAGTAAGCTATGTTGATGCGTATATAAGCGAAGTCTTAGTAATATGCTAGAATTAAACCGAATACTGGATGCTGGGTATCGTTTCGCTCAAATAACCAGAGAAACATTGGAGACAGAGTCACTTCAAATGGCCCAGTATTATGGTGTAGGTTTGTTTACAAATATAGTTTGTGAGATTAATGTAATGATTGAGAAACATTTGTACTTATGATGAAGCTTTATCATGAGAGAAAATGTTTGCAAATCCTTCAATGGGCTAGCGTTTTCGTTGATTTTCTGAGCCCAATTTTAGCAAAATCCGCTGATGCGTATACAAACGAAGACTTAATAATATCACACCAGAATTAAAGTCGCATGCCGCGCGCTGGGTGTCGTCCACGACCAAATAACTAGAGAAAAGTGGAAGGCGAAGACTAAAAATAATCGACCGACGCGTTGCACACACTTGCGGCTACAAATTAAAATAAACAAAAACTACTAGCTAGCTGTTTCTTTGTCTTGTCTCAAATAAAATAAAGGTTTCAAAGGATGCTAAATATTTTGGGCATTACCTGAATTATGATTTGATAATGATTATGCTTAGTGTTGCTCACTGTCGTCGAGTAAGATTTAATGGTTTTATCAGAGTGCATTCAGTCCAACTTCATTTTCCAAGATTATAATTATCAGCGAGCTTATTAGTCATTTTAAAGCAAACCCGACGTTCTGCGTCGATAGAATGACGTTGCTATGGCGCTAATGCGAAATAATTACCAGCATGTGGGAATGGGCACGATTCGTGCAATAATAAACTGTAGCAGGTGTGTAGCGCATTCGCAATTGTTTGATTACTGCCAGCGCTGGCTAGCTTCCTTCACACATCGTCTATATAAATCATGAAATTGCGAATTGACAATTTGTGCTGCATGCAATGCACCTCATCACAGCCGGCGATTTTCTTGAACCTTGCGTTTCTCGCAGCAGAATTTTCACGACGTCGTTAGAACCGTTAGGAACGAAATGAATGCTACCGATCTTACTTTGATATATCTAATCATACCGATTATAAATTACAGTTCTCTATACAACGTAAAAATGTTTTACTCATTTCCGAATGTAATTTTAAACTACATTAAATAATTATTATTCTTCTTTGTAGAACACGCCGTCCTTGGTGGAAAAGTTTTACTGTTATACTGTGTGCTTGAAATATTATAAAGGATAAGAAACGAGTTTTATTGTTTCAGTGACACCATCGCCATGACAAACAATAACGCGCGATTAAACAACATTAACCCAACTCCGGATTGTAACAAACTAATCAGCGTGTTAATTATATTTGCATCGCGCAAATTTCAATCACACTGGATCCAATTTTCAACGAGATTGAGATACGGGATTAGCCATCAGTCATTCAATGCGGCATATCGACAAACAAATTCGGTATCGATGTAACACGTTTATCATGTCTCTGGCGATGGCATACGCGTCAATAATTTAGCATGCTCGCAGTTGCTTTGCCTGACGTCACGACTAGGGATGACAAAAAGTTCGAAATAATCGCTTAAGCGATCAATCGATTAATGTAAATTCTAAAAATAATTGTTCACCAATTTTTTGGCTGTTTTATTGATTTTGATCAAATTTTTGATTAATTGAACACTTTTTTCATTTTCTTCAATATGTTATTGAAATTAACACATTAAATGTTCATGTTTAAATGTTATAATTAGTAATTAATTAATTGTAATTGGATTAATTCCCTCGATCCCGTGTTTAGTTGGTTAATTGTTAATATATCTTCAAATAACTGCCTACTTATGTTACACAAACAAAACACCAAATATTCTGAATATTGACCGAGGCCGCGACTGAAGAATGCGAACTTGGCATTTTCACGACTGGTTCATAATTCTAAATGCTTTAATTTCTGCTTGATATATTATTTGCAGAGGAATAAATTTATATAATTAACTTGCATTCGATTAATTTATTGCGAGAACTCGATTAGTTTGATTAACATCTCGTCAAAAATAAACGAAGTTTTAATCAAAGCTAACAAATAATCGATTAATTCGATTAGTTGGTTAATGTCTTTACGATAGGAGTAGCGCGAAATGACGAAAGTTTTCTAGTCTCGTCTTGCTCTGCTGGAAAAAGACGCACACGCGTCTACGTATTGGGAAAGCACTCCCAGCTACGTGTTCGCGGTCGCGTTTCTATAGTTCTATGATCTTCCGGAAAGTGCCTCTCTGTGCTGCATCGCGTCGCAGAGAAACGGACCGAGAGGAGATGTAAAAATAAAGACAAATGAGCATATGTTGGTCTTGCTTGGTGAACCCGCTGCTGTGGGCTTTGCGGAACTACCGCAAAACGCACCGGTGCGCTTCAAAACCATCCGCTACTCGACAAAGCGCCGTGGGCCCATTTGGGTCAAGGCTATTGGTTGGTGTTATTCGTAAGACTAATACCGGGTTTAGAAATGTTTCAATTAAATAGATTAAAAGTTTATTGTTTGCTTGAAAAGCTAGCTCGTAATCATTGAGTTGTTTTTCATATTATTGTTCAATTAGTTTTTTCTTTGGAAGGTTTCACTTTCCCATCCGGAGAGGGCAATTAATTTTTTGTTTGGAGCATCCTGGAGTTTTAAATGCGTAATTGGTTTCTTGTAAATTGTTTTGATTGGCTTCGGAAGATATTTTGCTGGCATGGTGTTTTGGGAGCGCATTAATATGCATTGCACCTGAAGTTCGCGTCAAGACTCGAGGAAAGTTTTTTGCGTTTGCCTCGCCGTCTAGACTGTTGGATCGAGGGGAGCTTGTTTTCGGGGATGAAGGACCTGGACGCGCACCACAGTCGCAGGTCAGCGTCGATGTCATTTACCTCTCGCACGAAAGCGACGCTTCGAAATTATGAAAATACCACTCTCGCACGTTGCTGGCGGCGGCTCATTATGATTAAGCATTGTTTTCCTTCTTTTAACGACGACTGCGCACTTTTGTTTGACAGTTGAAACCAAACTCGTTTTTAATTGATGCGTTCGATGTTTATTAATGGCGCTAATGTTATTTACAGGATGTGGAAAAACGCACAAAGATGCCGCCAGCGTGCAGGCGACGCATCCGATTCCTGCCGCCTGCGGTCTCTATTACTTCGAAGTGCGCATAGTTAGCAAAGGTCGTGATGGCTATATGGGCATCGGGCTTTCCGCCGCCGGGGTCAATATGAATCGACTGCCCGGATGGGACAAGCATTCGTACGGCTATCATGGCGACGACGGGCATTCGTTTTGCTCTTCGGGCACTGGCCAACCGTACGGCCCCACGTTCACCACCGGCGACGTCATCGGATGCGGCGTTAATTTAGTCGACAACACTTGTTTTTATACCAAAAACGGACACCATTTGGGCACCGCTTTCACTGATCTACCTGTGAGTCAATTTGATTTTTAACGCGTCGAAGAAATTGAAGCCAGCCCTTGGTTTTAGCCTAATTTATACCCGACCGTGGGACTGCAGACCCCTGGAGAAGTAGTGGATGCGAATTTTGGCCAAGAGCCTTTTATGTTTGACATTGAAGATATGATGAGGGAGTTGCGACTGCGAACAAGATTTAAAATCTTCGATTTTCCCGTTCCCGAAAGCCAAGGGGAATGGCAAACCGTATTAAATAAGTACGTTAATGAACATGCGTTAATTTTACACAGCGTTGTTCAGGCCGTATTTATTGCATGTTTAATTCGTTTTAGAATGGTATCTTCATACTTAATACACCACGGCTTCTGCAACACAGCCGAAGCATTCGCCAATGTGACAGACCAACCGTTCAACGAAGATATCATTTCGATAAAAAATCGTCAAAGTATGTTCAGACTCAATGGCATCGCAAAGGAAAGTGTTTAATTCGTCTTTATTGTTGCAGAAATTTTAAAATTAGTGTTAGCCGGTAGAATGGGCGAGGCCATAGATAAAACGAAACGATTGTACCCGGATCTCTTAAAGAATGACCAGAAGCTGTTGTTTATGCTCAAGTGTCGGCAGTTCATCGAGATGGTGAACGGCACGGACGTCGAGGTGAACTCCTCGGCTCGCAAACCCGGCACACATCCGCCGCCATACACGAATGTCAACTCGCCAAGCAGTCCCATTCAGACCTCAGTGATACAATCGACGAAGACGTTCAACAGCAATAACAAGTCACCCAAATTGGACGACATGAACAATCAAAACCAAGGCGCGCTGAACGGCAGCGCAAACAACTCCAACAGCATCGTCAGCGCGGCCACCAACAACGCCCCGGCGACTACCATGCCTGTGATACGACCAGCGGACGCTAGCGCCGCGGATAGCGACGTGGAGATGGACACTTCTGAGGAGCCGCAGCAGAACGGCCATTCCATCAGCGCTAATGGAAAGAGCAATGGTTACCAGAATGGCAACAGCCACGCTCAGCCGAATATTGCAAGTGCAAATCAAGGAGACACTTTTGAGAACGAAGACGAAGATATGGGTATTTCCTTATTGTTAGTTTCGCATTAAATCGTTGTTATTGAACCGTTTGGTTTCTAGATGTGGATAGCCCATACAGTCGCACCAGCTGTAAGCCTGCCGTGCATAGGATTCTCGAATTTGGCAAAGAGCTCTATGCAATGAGTCAAACTTTAACAGATGAGGACTCGAATGAAGCTCAGGATATGGTTATGGTAAGACTGATCTAATCATATCTGCTTGTTTTTACTAGACTAATTTTATTTATGTTTTAGGATGCATTTAGTTTATTAGCGTATTCGAATCCGTGGGCAAGTCCGGTTGGGTGGCAGTTGGACCCGCTGCAGAGAGAAAGAGTTTATGCATCACTTAATTCAGCTATTTTAAGTATGTTTGTTGAATAATTGCCTGTGCAGTCATAATGACTATTAATTTTATTATTGCTCTGTGCAGAATCAACAAATAAACCTAGCAAACCACCACTGGAAGTCGCGATGGCGCACGCTCAAGAGCTGGTGCGCTTGATGGCCTCCGCCGGTATCGGGTCTAGTGCCTTCGCCTCCATCCCCGAATTGCTGGAGCACTGATACTGACACTGTCGCCGGCCGCTCGCGCAATCATCGTCGCCATGCGGCAGCCCCAATATTCTACACATCTACCGCAAGCGGTTCGCCTCCAAATTAATCAGTTAGAGCGAAATGATGTCGTCGATGACAAGAGTGAACTCAATAAATTTATAATCTAGGATTTAACGCGAATATTAGTGAGCTGCGAAGGCGCAACGCGAGTTTATTTTTTTTTGTAATGATAACACAGAATTCGACATGCACTGGCAATTTTCAGACGCTAAAGATAAACGTGAACATAAATGCGTACGGCTTTATTGTAGATCACTCAATTGATGCAAACACGCTGAGGGCCAGTCGATGATGGAATTCTGGAAAACGCCATTACATTTTCTTTTGTAAACCTCGAGGTAAACACTAATTCTACATTACATAGACTGCCAACGCATAATGAATAGATTTATGCCACCACTTGTCAGGCGCTTCGAATAATTGCAGTCGAAATTTTGAGTAGTAATGTATTACTATTTTACCTATCTGCTAATTACTTGTGTACATAATTTCACTATATAAATGATAGTTTAAACGATTATATTGGTTTTCGAACAATTTAATATACAATAATTATGCAATAATTAATATTTGCCAAGGAGATAAGAATAAATCTTGTGTTTTTTTGAGTTTGTATTTTGTTTGAAATGACGGCGGTAATTATTGCGAACCCAAATTGCACCCATACGTCCAGCAAACACGGTTGTAACGAAGGGATGATAAGTGGTAGCGTAAACGATACTTTCTACAACAATAAGAGATTAAACATTTAGGTGGCCCATGCGGGCGGGATAGCTGCGAACTGGACATAGACCAAACACGGAACTCATCCATTGGAAATTATGGAAAGCGAAGTGAAATAAACATACAACGCATTTTTATAATAATGTACATAAAAGTAACATTAATATTTATGCAACTTTGAAGTTTTGGAGCGGAGAGTATGATTAGTTGCCATTGAATCTTCTGAAGGCAGCGACAACACGAAACGCGGATAGATCAAATGATAGTTGGAGTTGTATTAGCAGCAGTTTCTGGAATTTAAGAATCTGGTTCCATTTTATGGTGCTAAATATATCAATTTCTCTTATGTAATTCCGACACAGGACCGAATAACCAAGAAAGCGTGTGTTCTTTTACGCTGGAGTAGGAACTTGTAAAATGTTTAACAAACAATTTGTATTGTCGCCATATCGATTGTACTTCTTTTCGTGGCGTAATGTGCGAGTTTAACGATTAATCATTCTGAAACAGTGATGATGGCCATGTTAGTAGATATATCACAGCTCGCTGATGGTTTCATATGTAACCATTGTATGGGACGAGAATTATACATTGTAAACTTGTGAAAGCAAATTGAAAATTTATTTTTATGAATACGAGAAACGAATATAATCTAATGTACCGTATAAAAATGTATTGAATGTAGATGATACGTGTACAGTTTTGCGATGCCGAGTAGAACGGAAGCAATTAGACGTTTCTGCCGATCGTTCGAAACTCATTGATGGAAAAAAAGGAAATTTATTGTGATAAGTACGCAACCGCATGAACAAAATAATAACGATAATTACTTCAATTCAGTCGAGTGTATTAAGACGTTCGTTTTCCTTTCTGAACGCACGCGAGCAATGAAGGTACGAAACGATGAAGTCTATTGAAACGTGATGCGACAAATATCAAAACGACGAGTAGTTTTGAAGATGCGTGCAGTGACCGTTGTGTGAATGTTATACTTTGTTCTCGAATATGTATTAACAATAAGAGATTCAAATTCGATCAAATTGATTTGACCGCTATTTTCGTTTTTGTGCGAACTTATTGATTGGAATTGCAGTTCAAGTTGGAGGCAGGTGTCAATAATATTTATTAGATAAAATAACGATAAGATATTGGTTAACATGATATGATAATGATTATGATATAAGAGTGGAAATTTAAGCTGCGTTAAATATATAATTCAACAAAAGATTTAGAGCGAAACTGAAGTATTGTAGTGACCATAAAATTCCTATAATTATTTCCAATATAAAATGCACTTTTACGTTATCTTACGGTCGAAAACAGGAATATTATTGCATACATCTTGTCTAGATAATACTAGATTAATATAATATCATGTTGCTTGCTATTCACTAAATTTGAAAACATAATTAATTAGTACTTTTCTTATGTGCATTTTAGAATCAAACTTTCAAAGAAATTTTATAATTAGTCAACATGGAACAAAGAGTGTAAATTAAAGCTGCGTTAAGTAAATAATTTCAAAGAAAACGGAACTATTATAGTGATTATAAAGTTTCTATTATTATTTCTAATATAAAATGCACCTTGATGGTATTTTACGGTCGAAAATAACAATATTTCTGTATAAACTTTATATAGATAGTGACACGCTTTGGTACCGAGTTATCAAGTTTCTTTCTATTCCCTAAAGTTGGAAAGCTATATTTTATTATTAGTGCTATGAGAATTCTAGAATCAAACTTTTAGAGAAATCTAACTTTAATCAACAAGAAGCAAAGAGTGGAAATTTAAGCTGACATAACGCTATTATTGCATAAATCTTGCCTAGATAATGTAACTTATTCCTTTCTATTCTCTAAATTTGGAAACCTTTAACTTATTATTAGTGTTACGTGCATTCCGAAATCAAACTTTCAAAAAAATCTTACTTTACTCGACACGGAGCAAAGTTCACGAATGTTGGCTTGAAATATAAATTGTCGATTTGGTTATTTCCATACAAAAGCTCTGAAAAGAATGGCATTTTGTGGCAACTTAACGTGTTTTTGTCGGTCGTTTCTCACAAATGAAGATTCTACATGTTCCACATCTCTTCCATGATCACATTGTGCATTCAAGTGTATTCGTATTCGTGTTCATGGGATTCCACATGTTCGTACTTTCATTCATATCCATGAGTGGCAAGCGAAGGAGGGAACGAACGTATTCAGAGAACATCTGCTCACTCTACGGCATGCTCGTGCTAGCACCGCTGGTAGCACTGGTAGAAACTCCCATGTCGTGCGTGTTGTTAGTCGTTTCATGTTTTGAGTCGCCTTAGTGCAGTGAGCGATTGTCGTGGATAAATAAATAAAGACCAAATCAATATTTGAGGTAATGTTAGTATATTAACGCATTTTGTTTCAGAGAATTTCTCGTTATATGTAGGAGTATATGACAGTGTACTGCTCTTAGCAACATTTTTCCTGGATTTGAACGCCGGCATAAGAAATCGTTAGTAATAACCTCAAATTTAGTCTAGAAAGGTGTGGAGAGGATGCAAGTGGATGTTTAGAATTTTTGAATTGCTTGATGTTAAATATAGAAGAGAAAATTCGTGTGATCTAGGAAAAATATTATTTGAAAGCGCGGAATCAATAAATATATTGATTTCTAAACGATTGGCTATTAATAGGAAGTAATGACAGCTGTTGTTAATTAATATTTGTAGGTAAGAAATTTAGATTATTTGTCTAATATATGTAGCGAGAATTGTGATTTAGAAGCAGTTACGTAGGAGGGCGAAAATGATTATCTTAGTTGTAACTGAATTGTAGAGATGGCGCTGATAGATGAATTTTGCAGGTTCATTCGCCAGGATCAAGGAGCGGGCGCAGGGTCGAAGGGCGTGCGCGCGTCCTTGGACGTCCGCAACGTGTGCGTGCGTAATGGCGTCTCGAGTGCGCGGCGAACTTGTTTGATTCCGCCGTACGCGAGCGGCACACATTTCGCGCACGGCCCCCGGTGGCGGGCCCTTGCAGCTTCGCGTCCTCCTGCGTAGCGCGGCGCGCGGGTGGGGGTGGCGTTGTCGCGTCGCGCGGCGTTGTGGGAGGCGACGCTTGCGTATTGACCGACGCCGCGCATCGACGCCCGGCGATACGGCGCCGGCCCGCGCGAGCGAACCCGATCGCGTATCTCTCGCGCATCGCACGCACACGATCGCGCGCACGCTGGGCCGAACCGAGCGACGATCCTCTCGCACAGCCATCAGCTACGAGCACGACGAAAAACTCGCGGCGGCAGCGAAAAATCCACACCGACGGTGGGTCCGCGGCGCGAATTATGAACGGAGTCGCGCGCGCTTAGCCCGGAGAGTATCGCAGCAGGTCGGTCGGCAACTTCCAGCGCGTGAGCGTATCGAGTGAGAGCGTGCTGCGTCCTGTCGCGTGAGCCAGCCCGTCGTCGCGGTACGGTGGTGAGTCCGAGGGCTGCAGGGGTGTGCGCCGCGCGATATCGCCAGTGCGTGTGAGATCTACGGACGGCCGCCGCCTTCGTGCGCGAGAGGAACACCTTCGTGCGAGCGTTCGAGCGTCCCGATCCGGTTTCGCACTCTCGCGGGCGACGGCTTCGAACACCATCCGGTGTGCGCGGGGCGCTGCCTGACCAGGATATCAGTTTTTTTTCAACGGGGCTGTTTGAACAACCGGCGCGACGTTTTGCTCGGAAGGCACTTGCAGGATGGGGTGTACGTCTTCGGCCGAGGAGCGAGCCGCCCTGGCTAGGAGTAAACAGATCGAGAAGAACCTCAAGGAGGATGGCATCCAGGCCGCGAAGGACATCAAGCTCCTGCTGCTCGGTGAGTCTCGTCGTCGTCCTTGGCGAACGTCGCATGGGTAGGGTTCGATTACGTGCGAGTCATTTGCATATTTTCCCGGCGAAGCGTATGCACAATTGTAATCGGACAGCCTTTTCGCGACGACTCGGCCCGCCGTTCGCGTCCCGTGTGCGCGCATACGACGAAAGGGCGGGGGTTCGATTAGACTGGGTGCGGCGCCGAGCCGCCATCTACGCAACAGCCGACCGACCCTCACCTATTATCATCATCGTGTGCGCGCCGCCAAGGCGATCGCGCGCGCTATGGTGGCGGCGGAAACTCGGGCCACTCTTGTGCGTTTCCCTATTAGCGAAGCAATAAATTACCGACTTTTGCCTACTCGCACCGAGCCTGGAAAGCACACTGCCTCCTTCCGACCGCACGACTCGATGCGCCGCACAGGCGCCGGGAATGACCGAGGTGCATGCTCTTTTTATTCAACAATTGCGGGGAAAAATGGAAACCTGTGTGGCATGGGCAAATGTTGTATCTGCACGCAAAGCGCCGTGTTCGCTGCAGCGTGTCACGTATCACACGCTTTGACGCTGCCCAGTTGTGTGCGATCGCGTCGTGCGTTGCGGTAGCGTCGTCGAGCGAGCTTTACAGCGAGCGAGCATGGAAACGAACACACCCAAAATTCAATAAGCGCTCGGTGTAACAGTACGTACGCAAACAAACTGTTGATACTTTGTTACGAAATCATATCATGAAATCGTATAATATATGATTTCACTACACTTTTAGTATAGGTGACTCATGTCATAGTATGAGGATAATGTCACTAACAATTGAATATTACATTGATTTACAAATCATAAAAACAACAACCGAGCGTTTAACATTTTTTTATCTTCTTGGACTTTAATGCGAAATGCTTATTAAGTTGTGAACATTCTTCTATCTCGCCACTGCTCATTATATTCAGTGAAGGCAAGCTCGCAGTGGCAAATTTTGAAAACGCCGTTTTAACATTTTCACATCTCGATCGCAACTAAACTGCACCACAATGCCTCTCTAAGGTTCTCGCATTTCCATGGCTTTTTATCGATTGCTGGGAACACTTTGTTCTGACTTAATTACTAAGCGGTTTGCTTAATTATGTTATAGTTTTGTACACTCAGGACACAATCCATTGTGCGTTTGCATTGTGCGCAACTCGAAATGTTCTCTATTGTGTGTACAGTTTTTCACTAGATCCCTTTCCTATTGTCCTTCTGTATCGATTCGAGAACGTCACGATGGCATGTTTGCAATTTGAAAAACAATTAAAACAGAGACATAAATTGTGTACTCGAGCAAGTCAGATAATGTATGCGCAGTAGTTTACCCGCGCGAGCGATCGAGATTTCTTAATCAACGAAACTTCAGCAACACCAAACCGCAAAGTTGACTAACCGTCAATTTCCAGTATTGAATAACCTTATGAATTTACATGGCGTAACAAATTTACGCCGCAGCAAATAAATTAATAAAATTCATCCTAAATTAATTCAGTGTTTCAGTATTTTGGGCAGAGTTACAATGGAATATTTAATAATTTTGGCTAATACGGTGTATATATATATTTCTATTTAGTCCGATATTTTGTGGATGCGTCGACTAAAACAACATCCATTGTTTATACATGATATACTGGAACATTCTGACCACTAATTCTACGCAAACTTCCTAGCGCTACGAGTTTCATGCATAATATCATGACATAGACGCAAGCAGATGGAAAACTACGCTGATATTTGTACAATGCAGTCATCGTTCTGGATTCCACCAATTACCAACTATCAACTTTCGCGTTGCAACTTCCGCCAGCCCTTTTTCATCGTTAGTCATTGCCGAGAATAGCGGCGCAATGCGAGCGAACTATTATTTGATTCCCGGAAAACACATTTTGGTAATTAAATTAGCATTTTCGTCTTTGCGATTATTTTTATCGTCGCGCATTCGCCTCCGCCGCATTCATTTTAATTCTGGGCTTGTTTGGCGGAAAATTGTTCTTTGCTCCAACGGAAAACATGTTCTTGTGCGCGGAAAATGTTTACTCTGCTCGTTATGTCTTTCTTTTCTTTACATGATTAAGATCGCCAAAGTTGATTTGATTGATGGCTAAATATACGTTTTATCGGTCTATCGGTCAACATTAATGTGCTGTAAAATGAAGATTTCATCTGCTGCGTGTGGTGGTAAGCGATTTCGTTTTTGTGTTGGGCGGACAGCAACGGGTTTTAAGTTATAAGAAGCTAGAAACGCGAACATGAACATTTATTACAGGATTTGTGATGAATTATTGAACGAGTGTGGACGGAAATTATTTTCAGACGGTAAATATGTATTCGGGGATTATGCCAAACTTATCTAATCGTCCATCCTGGAGTCGCAATGTGTACGTAGGTACCGCCAACCGATTTTATTTTAGGCGCATTTTTGGATTGTTTATAACGTAAAATGTGTGTTACTAATTAATAAACCACAAGTCGGCGCGAATTCATCAAGTATGAGCAATGTTCCAAGAAAACAATAATTTAGTCATAGCCATTATCGAGCTTCTGCCACAATGAGAAGGTGTTCCTGGCGCTGAATAATTCTAGAATAGCAAACTGGGCAACTAATTTATTCCACTTTCTGCTTCGTAGCCACTCGCAAGCAGACGCAGATTTAAGATAACGAGAGAAAATGTAGGTTTTGTGAGCGCAATTAGAATGTCCGATTTTCTAGATATCTTTTATCCACGCACAATTTACATGCGTTATTGTATTCAACAATAGGCGAGACGCACGCATCGGTTTTGGTCTTGATTGCGATTTGCATTTGTGAATCACCGCTAGGCAAGTGTAATTAGGATTTCCGACGTTGTTAGTAAACATTGCGCATTCGTCTGCGCGAGCGAATAAAAATTTTGATAGTTAGCCGCGATAAGTTTGGAATGAGTGATTGTTTATAATGTTTATACATTCATGTGTTACATTAAGATTACTGAGTTTATCAAGTTCACCCAGTTTTCCATGTTAAGTATGGATGCAAAATATGAGGAGTCTCTTGACACACTTCAAATTTGCGATATGATGAGAATTCTTGAACATTCTTAATTTGATGTTGCTAAGCAACACATTGGTATGTTACAAATGTTACAAATTTCAAGGTTTTTCACACACTTTTCATAATACGGTTTACTATATATAAACTTATTTATATATATAAATTTATAAACAAATGTTCCTCTCGCTCAAAATACGGAATGGCCGGAAAAATCGAAAATTCTGAGAAATTTAGAAACGGAAAACGTGATGGATATATGAAATGTTAATTTAATAATGATAATAACGCGGTACGACGGTGTGGCTTTTGTTTCTCTAACCCTAACATTGTTTCACAAACGCAATTGACGAATTTGGTATGTTTAGATGGCATGAAAAATAATACATTGGTAAGGCAGTGGTAGTGGGCCATCAAAGCCAAAATATCGTTGTTCGTTGTTTTCACCATCTTCCACGAACTATTCATGTTTATTAAAAACATCAATGGTCAAACATAGATGTTTACACACATACTACGTTTGGCCCACAGAGAGAGAGAACTGATCTACATATACATATATAGAAATAAGTAGCTAAGAATCGATAAAATATTGCTATTTTAGTGCAACCTTGACAGATCCTGAAAAATATTAAAACATGAACATAGAAATTTTTTGGAAAAAGTCGATGTTTTTGATTCATCAATGTTGATCACGAGTCAACCGTGATTGATAGTTTTTGGAGCGAGTATTTACAAATTATCAGGTTTGTGAAACGGGAATTGATAGTATAATAATAGTGTTATTTGAGCAGGATGTTTACTTGGCTTAAGCAAAATAAAAAATAAATTGGTAAAAAATGTATAATAAAGGAACGTTTTTTTTTAATATTTTTGGTTTGTTATGATTTTAATATTTTCAGAAATCATTAATGTGATGATAATAATTCCTGGTACAACATGGTTTGTTTAGCGCCAATTCTATCACAGCTGTATCAAATTTCTTATTACTTATTTCCGGGTACTGTTGCACGCACTTGTATGTATCAATTATAGTACACTTTGCGTTGCCGTATAGTAATGCATTCAGAGTGCACACAACATTCTTTACTCACATCCACAGTGAGTTTCTTGTTATTACAGCATTTTTTTATTTATCACGTTTTAATGATAGTACTATTAGAATAGCTAGACGGAAGGCTATTTGTTTAACTATGAATGATACATGATCTACTTTACTAGCGCGAGTATTAAGTTTGTTTTAGTAATTTTAGATTTTTCTTATTTGAATGTTATTTGAAATTCGGTACGACGTTACCTTGAGTATTTTCAATTTATATTTTATCTATTTTATCACTGACCTGTCCAAGAAGTTTGGTTACGACTGTTATGTTGTGTGTCAACTGTTTGAGAAATGTTATCGTCATGCGATCCGATTTTGCATAGATTTCGCGAGGAACAACCGATTCTTACATCAACACCAATGCCCTCCTTGGAGTAGATTGTTGGGATTTGTGTCATGTACTTAATAATAAAATATAACAAGAGTTTAATCAATTATGTATTCTCTGCAATTGTTAACGATCTCCTACAACAAGTTCGTTGATGTTTCTTTGGCACTAATCGGCTGGTCTTGATTCGACGAAGTTGAGGAACCAATTTCGGAGTTTCTCGCCATGGTTGCAAGTTATGAATGTTAACAAACGATGAAGATGACAAGGTTGCAGTGCATAAATTGAGCTTATGAATTGTATAGTATACATATTCAAAATTTTTGGAAGTCGTGGCGAGACAGGTTAAGCGTTCATTATTTATTATTCATTTTTTAGTCTCATATTTCCTCAGCTGATTGTAAGATTCTAACCAACACGATACTCCCTAAGGCTTTGGGCTACCACATTGCCATAGTTTATATTTTTTTCATCTATTTTTTTCATCTATCAGTTGATAGTAGTTAGGACCAAGAATCATAAAGTGTACAACTTTTCACTTTAAATGTATCATGAAACTGGCTACTTCAATTGCAATCATGATGATATTGATAACGGAATAAAACAAACATGAACTGATTTTGACATTTTATTCATGTAATTTTGATTTTATCTATATTTTTAAACTAACGATATATCCATCCTGTCTAGATATTGGTAAATGTGTACACAGTTGCTAAGTAGGGCAAAAATATAAATCAATAAATCTCAAACATCAATTACCACTATTATATCTACTTTTAACTTGTCAAAGTCTAGGTATAATACAGTCTTAATCTAACAAATTATATAACTAACATAATACACTTTGGTACATACAGTGTGCATGTAATTAAATAATTGAAATGTATAAATGGTTGTTCATCATTGTATGATGGTGGGCTATTTCTGTAGGTGCGCCGATGTTAGGCTGTGCCATAAATTCCGTTTGTCAATATCGTAATCAACAATTAATAATTTTGCGCCCACGAGAATACCGTCAACCACAACGTACGACACGATGTACTTTTCGTTCCATTTTATCGCTTTAACATATTGATTATCAGCGCGTTATCTTAATGCACATAATACGATTATCGCGACTCTTGAGGCAGACACTTTTTCCACAAACGCATCGTTTGTCAGGGAAACCCATTAGTTTGTCGCCAAACGGTTCGTGCTTATTTTAGCACGTGCGGTATATCATTATTTCGTCTAGCACCTTTATAAGCATCACACCGTGGACGACGGCAGGCGTTATAATAAAACAAAAAAATAACACGTTGTGAGAAACGTTCCTATGCACATCCAAGTCTATTTATATGCAACCTATATCATGCCTATAAAACATTGAAGAGCGACTTGCCGATTTTATCGACATGTCAGCAACTTTCGATAGCGACAATTTGATGCAGTTTCAATTATAGATTAGCAGATTTTCGCCAGGCCATGAAGCTACGAGGTAGCACAACTTTTCAGTCTGCATCTATGTTTCAGTGTTTTAACTATTTTACGCCCTGGGTAATTGAAGTACATCCGTGTCTGAGGTTTTTAGTGCTTCGGCGCATGATCTCCACACTCAGCGGCTGTTCGAACGTCGAGCAGACGAGCACGCCGAGAGCGATCAATTAACAGTCGCGGATATAACAAACATACCAGTTGTTTTTCTTCTCAGTCTAGAGCCGCGCAGTTCCGCCGCAAATCCAATTCGGGACCGATTCTTGTTCTGTGCCGGCGCTTCGGTCGAAATTGCAGTCAACGTTTGATCGCGCGTGCGGGAATGCAAATGTGATCGATCGGGCTCGGCGAATATTGCGCTGCGCGAAGAGAGCACTTAAAAACACATTCGGGATTAATGCGGGTGCACGTTCAACGATAGCGCATCGATGCAGTGAACGCTATTTATATCGCACACGAGTGGATTGTGGCTGTAAATTATTTGAGTGCATTTTTTTCGGGCGTGTGCGCGGCCGACAATTGTTGTTTGTCTCGAGCGCGGCGGGTGCGCCGTCGATCGTCAAAATTTCGTGCATATCGGCATTGACCATGGGCTGTGCAGCCTCCGCCGAGGAACGCGCGGCGATGGCACGCAGCAAGGCGATCGATTGCGGCATCAAGGAGGACCGCCAACGTTCCAAGAACGACATGAAACTGTTGTTGTTAGGTAAATCGGCAAAACGCCCGCGCTCGGTTTTAGTTTGCAGCGTCGCGGCGGCTGTGGGAAACCTTGCTTCCCTAAGAAAGGGCCGCGGCGCTCGGCGCGGTTGGCTTCGATTTTTTGAAATTCTCGACGGCTGTCTGCATTCTCGAGAAGTTGAGTGCGGCCATCTGAACGCCACATGCGTTTGTTTTTTCTACCCACGGCGAACGTAAACAGAAAACCAAATGTATCCACATTTTCTCAAATTGCTTCTGTGTCTGGGATTGTCGAGAGGATTTTTGTTTCAATCCAGCGTTTCCAGCGAACAAAAAGTAGGCTTTTTCATAGGGTGGGTGGCGCTCGTGTTTAAACGAGTCTGCATGTGCAATTCATTTGAGATTACTTTTGAATAAACACAAATAAAATTTGGACCTAGATATTAAAATACCAGGGCCAAACAGAGCGCAGCAAAGCCTCATTTACATTTACATGCGGATTTTTATTTTTAATCACATTCACCGTGAGGTAAATAACTCAGCTTGGAACATTATCTGCGCTCAAGCAAGAAATGAAGTGTTTCGATTGTGAAATATGTTTAGAAATGCCATAAATCTATTATATTTGTACAAATTCTTGCTGCTTATGTTTGTCGCTGTGTGCGCGATTTGTTTAGGTTTTTAGTTAGCGTCGCGATTCGGTTTCATTCGAGTTTGTTTATCGAAGGATTTAGCGCGAACGCTTACAGGATCCTCAGGAGCTGTGCGTGTGCTCATATAACATGCGTTTCATGTTCGGTACCTACATGAAACGAAATCCGCTGCCTGTCGTTGTCGAAAGATAAAAATAATTATTTTCCTATCAGGGACATCGTGATAACGAGTGCGTATCGGCTGATGCAAAACATCGCACTCGACGATAAGGGCCTGATAAGGGTGCTAGAGTTAAGTGTCACTAGCAGCACTGCCGCGCACGAGCTGGAGCGAAACGCAATCGTCCACGTCGCGACCAATCTCCGTTCGGATCGATCGATGTCCTAACAGGTGCAATTACCTAACGACGAACGAATTCGACAGGTTGCTCACGTATCGGCGGTGCCCATATTTTGCAAAGGCGCATGGGATGTATCAGTTTGATACGCAATTGTTGAGAGGACTGGTTAACGCCAATTAACACGTGGGTATTCGATTTCAGGACATTCTTAACTTTTGCTCACTGTGCTAGGCGAGAGAATCGAACTAACATTCGAAAAGTTGGTTCAATAGCCTGGCAACTTGTGTATGAAGCCATAAAACGCGATAACTTTATTGTTGCTGCAATTAAATTATTGACGTCTTTGAGTTTTCTTAGATCGTTATTCGGTGCTGGGTAGCTAAAATTAAACTTTATCATCTGTTTATCGCGCCGTGCGGTTTGTTGAATTTGTTGTCGTTAGTAGTGCGTAAATGTTTGATACTATCGATTCGATTCATTCATTCAACTCTTTGCCTTTGAGCGTGTTCATTCATCAATTTCGCGCCCGCCAGTCATAAGTCACTTCTAAATACTCATTTTCAATCCAATTGGAGCGAATTGTAGATATTTAATCGAGGTCAATAAGTTCACACCGCGATGATACTCTCTGCCAAGTCCACACTTGTATCTCGCGCTCTCGCGAGCATATTGCCGCTATCTTTATACACTATTTGTAGGTTATTCGGCGATAGGTTGTAGGTGTTTCGCGCCAATTAAACGTTCGAAGCGAATGGCAATTTCAATTTGCTGTCTTGTTTGCTCGACCTGAAAGCCTACTGCCAGCGATTGGGAGCGGCATGAGTAACATGGCAACGCATTGATAAAAGCAAGGCTTGCGAGTGCGTTATGAAAGCGTAATTGCTGCCGATGGAGTCGTTTTAAATGATTTTAATTGAGAATACAAGCCCAAGCATTGCCGCCTCAAATAACGCATAAATGCAGTTAACTCTTCTACGCGTTCGCCTTTTATCTTCCCGTGATCATAAGTTTCTGCACTGTGCACAGTGTGCACAAATTTCACAACGTAAGATTGCCCAGAATGAATATGTTGTTGGCGTGTAATTAAATACAGTGTTCGACAAAACATCAGGCTGTTTTTGACAAATCCAGGTCATCGTTTGGATTTTGTTCAATTTAGGTCATTTTTGACATCCATTGACGACGCTTAAAGTGATCGACGAAATTGTATTTCGAATTTTGTAATTCAGATTTAAAAAGACAATTTTATTTTTGATCAACAGTACGATTTCTAGAGTGCTTGTAGCGAATTCTGTAGCGCGTTTTAAAAGTGACGCAATTTTTACGTTCCGGCTCCGGCTCTACTTGACCATAGAGCGCATTACGTAGGTGAGCGTAGTGTACAGCAGGACGGAAAGCTTTCGGGGTGACGGGAGAACCGCCTGCTAGTGCGCAACTTGTGTCTGTCATTCAATGCACCGAATTATTTCTGCGAATATTATTCTTCTTTCTTTTAACGTTTTCGTCACGAAATTTTATATTTAATTATGTCCTTGAAGTACAGTTTCTTGAAACACTTAACATAAGCGAAAATCAATGTCAAAAATGACCTAAAATGGCCAAACTTTGAATTTTGACCTCGATTTGTAGAAAATTCTGATGTGATAGACAATTTTGGTGCGACTTGGCACATCAAAATACACAAGAATCGGTTTAAATTTTGAAAATATTTTTTTCACGTCGTACAGTGTTTTTATGGGTGCGTGCTTCGATGTGTTTTGGGCGTTGGCCGCTTGTTTGGCGGTGCCTGCGTAAAAGTAGATACATCGATAGATAGATATAATGATAATTAAACATTTCCGAAATGCGTCATCAGGGCAGCGGATTAGCGCACACGCCGACGCCCACGCGACGCCCACCCGACGCTCTATTTGAAAACAAACAAAAACATCGCAATCTTGGAGCAACGAGGGCGTTTGTTTAAATAATCAATATTTGCCCCTGGATGAATTATGATCGCTTATTGATATTAGTAATGTACGCACATCAATATTTGAACGAAGTGCACTTGTACGAGTTTCGCGTTCGCGATCCAATAATGTTATTTCGATATTCCGCCTTGAGCGTCGCGTCTGCGGCGGTGGCAGGAAGGCGGCGGCGGTGTCTCCTCGGAGATTACTCCGGTTTTTTCCCATGCCTTTTGAGGTGGAGTATTGGCAATTTATATTCCGAGCATAGTAGAAAGTGACAAATTACATTATGCCTTTCAGCTCAAGATGTGTTCATAATCGCATTTTTCGAAATGTCGTGGGTATTTGCGGGTTGTTCGGGCACCCCGAAAAGTCGGATTATACAGTTCTAGCAGTAAATTAATAGTATAAATATTGGTGGAGGAGCCTGTACGTATGGCACTTTGGTTATGCACACGCTTCACGAGCGACAAACAACGCGTCGCCATGCTTGTTCCGGTGATTTGACTCGATGAATTTCCGCCTTTAAATAAATTGCTTCAGCCGGTTCAATGTGTACAGGAGATTGCGCGGCATGTTCTCCAACGTGGAGCATTAAAATACGCTCACTTTATTTTTATAACGTATTAGGTCGTAAGCTTTGCAGGATAATTTGCAGGATATTAATTATCTAAGTTTTTTACCCATTTTAATTATTCACTTGCACCTTAGACTTTGGGATGAAAGGATTTTTAGAAGAAAGCTTACCGTTCCGAAATTCGTCAGTTCAATGTTTTGCAATTTATACTTTCAACTCATTGCAATATCTAGAAATGTCACATTGACGGTGGTCTTTTTTTATGTAATATCGACTTTCTTTATCACGAATGTTCACTGTAAATCGCTTTTTTTTTCTAGTGAATAAATAAATAATAAACAGTTTCATTTCTTTACGCTATTTTTGGTATTATTAATATAATGAAATTTGCTTGAAATGTCGTTTAGCATTGACATATTTTTTTGCATTTATTTGCCTCGCAGTAAAAAGTGGTTAATTGCAATATTTGCTCTGTTCCTTTTCTCTATTTGTGTTAATTGACTTTGATGCGCTGTTATTATTGCCATAGAATGACATTTACTCTTCGCAATCAATAAGCTGACGCAATCGGGCGTACCGCTAATTATTGTCTGCAATATAATAAAATAATGCGTTTTTTTGTTTGTTGCAGGTGCCGGCGAGTCGGGCAAGAGTACGATAGTCAAACAAATGAAGTACGTATATCTGTTCGATACCGCTTGGAAGATAATTCTGACAGGCGCGAAATCGAGCTTAATGCATTTCCCAAGGCCGCCGAGAGCTTGCGATCAGTCGAAATAAGTTCGCGGAAAGATGCAATAAAGAGAAGTCCTTAAGGCTCCAAGCACCAATTGCGCTTTGTTGCAGCTGCGCGGGCGTAACTTTTTTCTTCTACGTATTTGCGCGTCGGTGCAATCCTCGCCGCTGGTCTATCGCGTTCTTTCTGCGATCACCACTCGCGTCTCTCGACGCGGAGATGCGTTGCTTGTGTGTACCACGTGCGTCGGCGCAGAAGCAGTGCGCTGATGGAGAAAACGCGCCAGCGTGGTCGCGCGAGTTTTTCCAAGGTTCCGCCAAGCGAGGCGGAGAATAGAAAAACGCCGTCGGGCGTTCTCGAATCGCGCCCGAGCGAGCGCGCTGGAGCAGTTGGGAGAGGGCTGCCGCATGGCGGCAATCCCGGCGTCCTGAAGCCGCCGGCCTTGCGCAGTGGCGCGGCGCCTCCGGACGCCTTGTCGGATCATCCCGGCTCGCCTCCTGCATCTGACATCGGCGAGCTCGGATCGCCGACGGTGCCGAAAGCAGGCCATTGGCGCTGGCGGGGCGCGCCGGAATAAAACGGAACGAAATGAACGATCCCGTTCTGCCTACTTTCTGCGCCTTCCTTGCCGATCAATAAGCGGAGCTTTGCGCTCCCGACCGCCGCGCGTTCGTCTCGGCTCGAGTACTGTAATGGTTCTTAGCTCGCGTACCGTGTATAATACGCATGGGGGCATTGCGGGCGGTTCAATCTGCGATACAATGCACAACTTTGGGCACCACCTTATACGAAGTGCATCAACAGTTTTCGAATCTTTATGACACACATATACGTCTCCCCATGTTTTTTCCCCACCCCTCTGCGGCGCCGGAGCGGTCCTTTTCAGCCGGAAGTCGCTGCGCGCTTTTGTTTCTAAAGTATTTTATTGGTCGCGTAGCGTGTTTATGTTTATGGATAAATTACCGCTTTCGTGTTGTAGTTATGAATCTATTCACAGGGCACGCAGGCACGAGTTTACCAAAAGTAATCACCAAAGCGTCAGCAGCTGTCGTGAAACATATATTTACATATTATGATCGACATTTTGATTTATTTCTTTGCGAACCGTGTGTTATTTTAATTCAATTCAATTGCGCCGTGCTTCTCACATTAATATAGTACGCATTCTTAGAAGAATAATCGTTGCGATAAATACGACTGCTTTTGAATGACGATAGTTGAAGTGCAACAATTAACTTTCGTTTTATGTTTTATTGTTTATTCTGGCGTCTTATAAAAGCTTTCCTGGCAACATTGCATTATATCGTAAATAATTGAAGAAGAACGAGGACGTCGCACTATAATCAGTTCGAATGAACGCAGTAAAATGCGTCGCCTACTTTCAATTGAACATTATTATGTTATCAACACTCTCAAGGCACACAAAGTTTAATCTTTTTGTCATTAGTAACTTTACATGAGTGTTTAATAAGTATACTTACATACGCTGTAACAATGAATATATATTTTTGGTGCATCTGGTAGCCGGAATTTTTTTCGTTTTGCTGAATGAACAACTAACATAATTAGATAATTTTTTGCTTTAATTTGATAATTACACTAATGCAGAGCTGTGGTATATTCACGGTGGCGTAAAGCACATACTGTCGCAGTCATCATGCATAGATGGACGGCGGCAACGGTGTTAATGTATTAACTTGGTGTGAATGCGCCACACACCACGCGTTTGCCTTCTGTAGTTTATTTGCGTGCCGAATCTTCTGTTTATATTGGCAACAATGGTTTCAGTCTGTTTATGCTCGTATTAATATTGCCATTGAGCTACTTGGTCTACTCTACTTTGTATACTTTTCTATTTTTAGTTTCCCACGAATTACGAAGTTTTAAAATCTGGGCCATTAAAACGTACATGTGGTTTTTTATTTAGACATAAATAGGTAATGTGAATATTGATTTCGGCGAAACTAAATATAATGGAAAATGCATTAAGTTCTGGGTGGTTTTAATGGTTTCAGTTTTAAGTGGATTCATCCGCCTACTGGTTCCGAATTTATTTGTGATTTGCATGATTTCGTTTTGCAGGATCATTCACGAGAGTGGCTTCACAAGCGAAGACTTCAAGCAATATCGGCCGGTGGTGTACAGCAATACCATCCAATCGCTGGTGGCGATACTGAGGGCGATGCCCAATCTCGGAATTAACTACGGAAACAACGAGCGAGAGGTAATAGATATTATTCTGTCAACATGTTAAGTTTTATCGTGACGTACGTTAAACTGACGATTAGTTGTGATGTTGTTAGTCATACGTGCAGCGCAGGGCGGCTTTATGACTACCGCAAAATGGAAGATTTACCGCATTCTTCATGAAAACAGTTTCGTGTCCAAGAACATCGTACGAGTTACTGATTAACATTTTAGTATTCTCCACGAAGACGGCTTCGCTTCGGAGCTGCGCACACAGAAAAAATTCGGCGGTACGGTTTCTGCTCGTGATTATAATACTCTCTTCATATTGACACGTAATGTTTGCCACGACTGCTGCAAATTTCGTTTTGTGTCTGACTGAATTTAACTGAATTTAAAATCAAGTGCTGTCGACTTGTTATCGACATTGATGTTATATATTCGTCAATTCTATGTAATAACGGCGCAGACCTCAGTGCTAGTATTTACTGTCTTTCCGTTTTGAGAATCGTAAAAATGAACATTTTATTCGGCACATGAAAGACATCGAATCCGACGATAAGTCGCGAGTGTCCGCGCTGACTTGTTATTGATTACAGTCATGCGAACTTTCCTATGGTTGCTGGAATTATTAATTATTTAACAACGGACGGTTTGCGGGCCACTAATCGACTTGCAGTTGTTGATATTGATATTTTTTCGGCCCGACATGGCATTGGTTCATTTTGTTGTACATCAGAACGATGGATGAACATGGGTGCGCTCATATTCTTGCGTTACCTGTTAATAGATTTTGGGGGTTTAATTCTTGCATTCGGAAGTCAGGGCATTGACCTATCGCAATCGACTATCAATGTGCACGAAATACGCATTAATAAACTATTCCACTTTTGGCGATAAATAATTCCAGCGCATGTATCCACGCTCAAACACTTCGGTGGAAGGTCTTAATTTCTTTTAGTCACGCACGACGTGAAAACCAAGAAAATAAAACTTGTGTTTTGCTGTTTGGCAAATTTCTACATTCGCGTAGTTTATAATAATCCGTAGTTATTCACGGAATATTGACGAAAATTTTACGCCACTATTTCATCGCGCCGGTGTATTTTGGGAATATGTATAAATATTTGCTTTTTACGTTTTCTAGTGCGCTTATAATCTAAACGAAGCCGCATCTCCAGCGAGCGAATTACGTCGATTTTCACGTACATCGTCGTATCCTGCGGCTTTGCGTTTATCTTCTCGATTGTGTATGCAATATGTCTAGCGCGCTTACGTATATTCTTTAGTGCGTCACCGATATTGTATGGATTTTAGTCGTCCGCTATGTGACTTACGGTGGGCGTTCTTTTCTTTGCAGATTGATGGAAAAATGGTGTTCGACGTAATTCAACGCATGGAGGACACCGAGCCTTTCTCGGAGGAGCTGCTCGCTGCCATGAAGCGCCTGTGGGCGGACACCGGTGTGCAGGAATGTTTCGGCCGCTCGAACGAATACCAACTTAACGATTCCGCAAAATAGTACGTCGTCTCGTTTTGTCTAGCTTTTATTACCCACTCGACTTGTCTATTTTGTGACAATGAACGATTGGATTGCAGAGCTGCTGTTTTTGGCAGCGAAATTATCTGCAGTCGAATTCAACTTTGCTTATTTTGTTGACAGTTTCCTTGACGATCTGTTCCGATTGGGAGCGAAAGACTATCAGCCCACCGAGCAAGACATTCTGCGTACCCGCGTCAAAACCACTGGTATTGTTGAAGTGCATTTCTCATTTAAAAATCTTAACTTCAAGTAAGTGACAGACTCAATAGTATTTTATGAACCATTGTCTATAATGTGGCACTGATTTCAGATTATTTGATGTCGGCGGTCAACGATCAGAACGGAAGAAATGGATTCACTGTTTCGAGGATGTGACAGCAATCATTTTCTGCGTAGCTATGAGCGAATATGACCAGGTGTTGCATGAAGATGAAACGACGGTATTTAATCTTTTAATTGCTGCCGAAAATAATTACTGACTTATTGATTTGTTTCAGAATCGGATGCAAGAAAGTTTAAAACTGTTTGATTCAATTTGTAATAACAAATGGTTTACGGACACTTCCATTATTTTGTTCTTGAACAAAAAGGATTTGTTCGAGGAGAAAATAAAGAAATCCCCACTGACGATATGCTTTGCCGAATACGCGGGTGAGTGTCACCGACTTGAAATGAAATGCACGGCATCGCTCAAGTGCATCTAATTGTTGCCATTCCTTTGCAGGCGCACAAGAATATGGAGAAGCAGCTTCCTATATTCAGGCACAATTCGAAGCCAAGAACAAATCGACAACCAAAGAAATCTACTGCCACATGACCTGCGCCACGGACACACACAATATCCAATTCGTGTTCGATGCCGTAACCGACGTCATCATCGCTAATAATCTGCGTAATTGCGGCCTCTACTAAGCATCAATAATTGACTTTACCACACCATCCGAAATTATGACCTATGGAGGAAATAACAAAGTTTATTATTATTATCATTGTAAACATATTTTTTTGAACACGAATAACGTAAACACACGAAAGCGAGCGAGGAAACACACGCACATTGGAAAAATCATCACCGAAACTGCGCCGCAATGAAAACACGACTCGTTTTGCGTTTTTGCCACGATCGCTGCGAATCGACGCACGCGAATTGCGAGCGCACGACAATGCTGCATTTTCCCTTCGATGATATAATAATAGTACATAGATAAAGAATTCTTGCGCAATTTCTCTTGATTGAAAATGCTCATTTGTCAGGTGTACGATACAAAGAGTTATAAATACAAGTAACAGAAATACAAATAGCGTTTAGCGTAGAAAGGTAAACTAAATGATGAATACAAGCGGTAACAAACATATGAGTGAGACGGCTCTTTAAATGAACATTATACACGTAAGCTACAGATGTGAGACGCCCAGTTGGAAACAATAGTCATGCGTCTAGAATTTGTTGTAATTATCATTTCGGACAAACAGCGCGTGGTGCTTTCTTTGTTATACTTCTTATAAATGATTTTTGATTGTTGGTTTCGATTCATTCTAGAAGTCGACGCACGCACGAACGGAGAACGAACATCAAGTGTTGTGCCAGGCGACAGTCACAGTTACGAATCACATATTTCTTTACATAGAACAAGTTCGTAAATGAAGCGAGAACAATAAACGCACAACCATTGTCGTTGCGCATTTAAATACTAACGTTAAAAGAACAAAACAAACTGTGCCATTGAAGATACAAAGAAAATGCATTTATTTATTTATTAATTGCGATTATTGATATAATTAATGTGTAACAAACTAATTATTAAGTATGATTAGTCAGCTTATCAAAATCTAACAAATCTAGGCTAAACAAATTAGTTAATGGAAAACCAGCTGGAACCAAAACAAAACAAATAGTTATGATTGGAGCTCAAATTTAGTTCAGTCAGAAAAACTTATACATAACTTATATTACTATACATAATTATATATGAATATAAAAATATATTATATATATTATTATATAAAATAAGTGAAAATGAAAACAAAATGTTGTACTATGTGAACTTCGACTTTCGGTTTTGATAAGGAAAATTGTAGACGTTCATTGAGCATTAGGGCGGAGAAAGACAAATTGAAACAACTCTAATTTGCTATCGGGATCCGTTCGACGTGCGGCCGTATGATGGTGAGAACCGAACAAAACTTGCGGACCTATTGATTACATAAACAAAGTACACGTTAAAGTAATGAATATTACTAAAAGGCTACAACTAAACATGAAATGTACATAAATCACATTATTACTCAAATATGAAATTAATGAGAAATGTTACAGAGTAAAAACATAAAGAAAATACATAAAAATATGCGCTTTCATCTTCATGTACTATTTCCATTACGTACAAGAATGGCTGACGCTGAAAATGTTCACACAAACGTATTTAACAAACATTCCTTTCTATTACGATAAATTTCATACTAATTAAGCTCTGTTTATGCTACATTTTTTCACATATATTTTGAACGCTCAACTTTCATACGCGACACACGCCTACGACAAACGACACAAATTGAGCACATCAAATGTACCATATTAACTTATTATAAAATATAATATTGAAAAATAGGTAAATTTGCAATTGTTTGGAAGTTTTAAGAGTCGATGCTCTTCAACGAGGAAGGCCACAATCAATTTATTACTTGTATTTTTTGAAATGCGGTGACAAGGATTGCATTGCATTTATATATCCCTATTAAACACAAATCATAATGTAATAGATACTGATGAAATGGGTAATTGAAACTGTGTATTACAAAATTAACTGTGAAGACGATTGCTATGTAAGCACACTGAATACTTGCATTACATTCTCGAGCGAATTGAAATAACAGACAACTGCACCGAGCATGAGTACGCAGAAGGAGTGTATATAAGGACACTTTCACCAATGTGTTTGTTTACTTTTACACATTTATCATGTTCGCATATTTTTAGGGATTGCTTATCGGTATCTGATCGGAATATGGCGAGCGTAATATGCGATCGAATAACTTTGCTGGACGTCATTGCTATTTTAAGTGCATCTAGTCATACAATTTTTGTTTATAATTTTGTATTTAAATGAAAATTAGTGTTAATCAACCACATTAAATGAAAAATGATTGATATCGCAGGTTGTCGATATAGGTACGTTGTATTATAAATATTACGATGATAGAAAGTAATAAATTGCTAAAAAGAATGAACAACTGCTAATGAAATGGAAAAAAAATTAGCGGAATGGGATAATAAATATTTAATTGAACTGATCATTTTGACAGAACTTGTAAATGCTACCATGCGTGTTAATTAAATCGACGTTGGACGATTATTACGACTGCGACTTGCTGAATCAAACCGTTTATTCAATATTTCTCGAGTCGAGTTTTTGCAAAGTTTTCTGCAAATATGAATTGTCTGCTCACAATTAACGCGCTTAGACATTTATTACAGTTTTCGTTTGAGACAGCAGCCGGGCAAATCGGGTTACCAAATGAACCAATGCTGATCGCTCGTTGCGTGCTGGAAAGAAATTACAACCGATTAGAATACCAAACCCTGACATGAGTAAAAGGAGAAAACTATGTAATGAAAACGTACAGGTCGTCTTACACATACACAGCTAGTGAATTTGAAGTAGTCCAAACTGGACAAATATATTTATTAATTAATATTTATATTATAAGTAATCTTATCTTACCTAAAGATACAATTAACTATCGATCGGGACGCTCTTTGAAATCGCAAAATCATTGCTAGCTATACGGTCGTCCGTTAAGAGACAAACGTGTAAATATTTGTGTACAATCGACCCATCGGCGAACGCGCAACTTGTACAACCCTCGGGCGCCCACAACTTAAGACGCTAATTGAGATGCGCCCATTTTTTTCACTACGCGTTACTCTTACCTAGTTGCATTTAACACAACAATCACAGCAAGGGCACATGCAACAGAATAACTTATGTACAACATTCTAGTTTGATTAATTATGGGAATGCACGGAGACAAAACGTGCATACAAGAACGCATCAATGTTTTTATCTTTTGTTTAACAAACGTCAAGCAACACAGTGTTATATCGTCTCATGAACAACATATCTTATTACAAGGATCACGAACCAATGGCTTTTTGCCAATAATTTATTGCACTTACAAACACACAATGTGAATACCGGATTTTAATTGACATGCAATTTTCGTAATTCAGCAATCATATAGTCGATTGGATGCAATTATGAAATTTTCTTGGTTCTCTCATGAGGCGCGACGATGCAACACATATATTCGCATGAGTGATGCATTATTCAAATGAAATTAGTTTGTATAAAATACTGAATAAAACTAATAATTAATTGATACACTTAACGTAACATAAGGTGAAGAAGTTAAAATATTGTATTTGACATTAAATTAAAAAGAACTACTATTATTCATTATGCACTTGCATAAGTATTATAAAGTTGTTGCTTTGTTGTGAAAAAAAAACAAATTAATTAATAATGGTAAAAGATCTAGCTGCGCAGTGACAGATGTACATGTTCTCCAGTATATGTATAACATTCACAACTGAGGTATTTCTCTCATTGTATGTTTGTTTCTCTGTGATGTGAATATGATAAAAAATAATAAATTTACCCATTTCGATTTTGTTCTTGTTAACGATAATGTTTATATTGCAGATCTAATTCAATTTTATTCTTACAATTAGTGCAAAATTTCTTTGTGCCGAGAAAAGTGCAAAAATGCAAATTCTATTCTAGAAATAAAGCACTTCATAATTATTAACTACATTAACTATGCACACCTGGGTGCAGTAAAGAGATATAATTAAAATCGTTTCTTTATAGTTTCAATATTATAATTTTTGGTGCAAAGGCAATAGTCTGGAAAAGCCAGTAATTCTTTATTTTAAAGTTATATACGAAATTGGATGAACTAATTAAATGCAATTAAATTACAGGCTCAGCAACTGCTACGTATCGGCGACAAATACATCAAAATTAAAAGAATTATATAAGAATCGAACTCGAATTAAAATGGAATTATACGAACATTGTGAATCAGAACACCATTTAGCATGTCACAATTCTTTAAAATTGTAATACATTGTTATGTTAGTTATTCTTTACTCATGTTAGTTCTTATCCACACAACACACATTTGTCCATTGGACATCCAATGGATAAATAATATATGTCCACTGGATATACGTATATGTCCGTTAAATGTCCACCAGAGTGCCAAACGTGACCACGGTGTATGTCCATTGTACCGCCATTATATGTCCGTTATAAATATGCAATATATCCATTAGACATACATTAAATATCATTTGCATCTATGTATATAAACCGAATGTACAATGGACATCCATTAAATATCCGTTATATATATATGCCGGACATCCCATGATCATATTTATATATCCGTTATATCAGTACACATTAGATAATATTTTTCGTTTATTTAATTTTTATACATATTATATACATATTATTTATATATTACATACTGTAAACTACTAAATAATCGTGACAAATTAGCGAGTTTTCTTCAGAAGAGAAATTTTTCGCTCATGCGCCCGACGCATACATTTCCGTAGCACGCAACGCAACACTCGTCATAATTTAAGGATGTGGGGGCTGAAATTTATAGGAAAAAGTGTTAATAACAATAGTATTAACTTTCCTACTTAATACTTACATTTTAAAATTGTTTTAGCTAATTTAAAATTAAGTTTTTGATCTATTATAGCCGCCATGGTAATCAGGTGCTCCTGCCGCTCTTCTGGGTTTGAAATATGAGTTCTGCAAATAATTGAGTTATTGTCTTATATTTAACTGTCAATTGTAACTATCTTGTGCTGCTTTCTGCTGAGACTGGAACAATTGATTTTTTTTGTACAAAACTGCTATGAAATATATCAGTCACTAAAACATTCACTTGCTGATATTAATATATAATATTTTATATAATAAACAGATAATTTTAATTACCTTGTTTTGTGCGTTCTTTTATTTAATTTTTTTTGTCAATTCTTCCTCGGACAAATCTGATGATTCCAAATTGGTACACCAGCACTATTTTGCGAAGTCAATTTGAAGGTCATAAATGCGGCGTTACAACGCAGACCAAGCCTTGCTAAACACTGAGAATAATGAGATCAAGTAACCTTCCTGCTGAGCTTGCAGATGTCAAGAAACGAACGCATTTGGTCGCGTGTCATGCGCTCCGGCTAAGCCATTGCTGAGTAACCTGGGATCGGATAAAGCAATATTTGGCAGTAACTGCAGCCACACAGGAAGCTTTATGGTTGAGGCAACTCAAAGCCGATGTCACCAATGCACAGATTAAGACGATCAGAGTTGCTTCTGATAGTCAAAGTGCCC
>JAODGE020005263.1:0-13644 GCA_027574965.2 Ecitophya simulans
CCTGCGCGAAACGCATGATTATTGGTTATTGTCGATAGTGAAACGCAGTTTAAATGTTAATGATCTATTGTTAACTCTCAAACTTTTTAATTATGACTAAATACTTATATAATTTTTTAAAACATTTTTGGAAAAGTTCAAACTATACCTTTGCAGGTTTAAATTAAGACTAATAAGAATAATTAATTTCAAGTTGGGATTGAAGCAAATCAAATTGGGAACATAAAATTTTTATTGTTTACAAATTATATATTAACAACGAACAAATATTAACAATAAAATAAAAACAAAACAATAAAACCTGAATGAATGCAATTTTTGTTCAAAAGTGCAACAATGTTCCACATTCATTTTTCAAAAATTGCCCCTATAAAAAACAAGGATTTACCATCTGTGCAAACATTTATCCCACGATATTTTGGCATATTTACATAGAAAAGTTTCTTATCGTTCGAATGGCACTAGTCTCATCAAAAATTATTCAGCGTAGCTATATCAAAATTGACTTCGAAGTCAAACATGAACACCTATTGAAAATACAAGTGAAAATAGATATCTGACATAAAATCACTGTTGTACATATTTATCCCACAACGTTTTGGAATAATTACCTGGAAAATTATCTAATCTTTTGAATGGCACTAGTCTCATCAAAAATTATTCACAATAGCTATACCAAAATACAGTTCGACTCATAGGGTAAAATTTAATTTATAATTAATGGAATATCTCCATATGTAGCTAAGTCTGAATTTGATAAATCTCAATTTGAAATAGATTCGTCTCAATTTAACTTGAAAAAGTATTGTTGGGTGGTTAGCACCGCCATCTATAGTTTTCATTATGGCTGCCGATAAAACGCCCTCTATGAGATGATTAGCAACTACGAGTAAGTCGTTTCGAGCGGGTCGCGAGCAAAAATTCGCACGAAATCGTTCCGTTCGCCGCATTCGAGCGGCGTGCCGAGCCGAGCTCTGCGCTCGTCCCTTCGCGGTTCGCGCGTGCGTGCGACGTGCGCGATCCTCGCTCGTTCGCTCGCTCGCGCGCCCGCGTTTCTGTCGCACTCCACGCCGATGTCGCACCGCTCGAAACACCGTCCGGCCGCAATGCACAGCGCGCTGCGCCGCGATTTCATGCGCGCGACCCGATCGATTTTGAAATGATACTTTATAACATGTTAAAGTCATAAAAACACATAACCGTCAGATTAAATTTATTCGTAACATAAAGTGGCATTAACAGTTCATGTACGATGTGAATGTTTATGTAAATACCGACGCGGTTTGCTACGGTTCTGCCTTCGCTTCTTCTTCGCGTGCATTCTTCGCCTTTGCGTCGTCGTCGTCGTCTTCTTCGTCTTCGTGCGCGTCTCTCTGAGCCGTCTTCGCTGTCGTCCGACCGGTCGCTAGTCAAGTTTGCGATTCGAATCAACTCGACGCAACCTAGTATGACCGGAACATAACCTTAGTAGGGTTAGCTTCAATCATAACCTCAGAAACTTCTCTTTACACTCGTGTTTTATGTTTTAATCTCGTTTTAACCTGGTTTTAACTTATTTTCAATTTATTTGATCGCGGTATACATAAAACTGCTTCTGTTTTAACCTAAATTGTAATATTGGTTGTACCTGTTGTGAAGAAATGCTTGCCTTCAAGCTTGAAGAGTTTGCTTCATCTTCGTTTTCATGGTCGTATCATTCGTCGCCATAACCTCAACATAACTTTAGTTAGATTAGTTTCAATCATAACCTCAAAAACCGGCCTTTACACTCGTGTTTTATGTTTTAATCTCGTTTTAACCTGGTTTTAACCTATTTTCAATTTATTTGATCGCTGCATAACATAAAACTGCTTCTGTATTAACCTAAATTGTAATATTCGTTGTACTTTTTGTGGAGAAATGTTTACCTTCAAGCTTGAAGAATTTGCTTCATCTTCGTTTTCATGGTTGTATCATTCTTCGTCATAATTTCAACATAACCTTAGTTATATTAATTTCCATCATAACCCCGAAAAGTTCTCTTTACATTCCTATTTCATGTTTTAGTCTAGTTTTAACCTGGTTTTAACCTATTTTCAATTTATTCGCATAAAACTACCTCGGTATTACCCTAAATTGTAATATTTGTTGCATCCGTTGTGTATAAATGTTTTTGATCAAGCCTGCTTTATCTTCGTCTTCATGGTCGTATGATTCGTTGTCATATCCTCAATATAACCTTAGTTAAGTTAGTTTTGATCGTAACCTCAAACTGATGTCTCTTTGAAGTTATTTTTAGCTGTTTTCAACCCATTTGGACCTACAAATCAATAATCTTTTACATTCCACTGTCGCATATATAACTCAAAATGTAATATTCAGTGCCCTAACCTAGTTGGAAAACGTTTTATAGCCGAGGCAAATGTTTCAGGTAAAACTTGCGAGAAGCGGGCGCAAAGGGGCGTTCATAATTGTGCGTCAAAATCGATGGAGCGAACCTGATCCTTGAAACTTTCGCCACGAGGCGGCGGCCGCCCGCCAGGATTCCCGCCGAAACGCCTGGCCCCGGTTCGAAAAGCGTTCACAAAAAGCGGCCCGTCATTAATACGCCCCGAAAACGCCGCATTAACGACGCAATAAACAAAGAAAGTACATTTATTCGGCGGCGTGTAAATGGAAATTTGAATGGGCGGGGGCGGCGGCGGCGGCGCGCGCGCGCTCTCGCGTAATTCGTGATTAACTCGCGCGCCGGCCGACATTCGTGTAAAAATGGCTTTAATAACGCCGCGCGTATATAAACAACGTTAAATTGCAAAAGTTTTCTTTGGCGGCGGCGGCGGCGGCAACGTTGCGACGCGTCGTAAAACGTCCCTAGCCATCGCGTCCTCGACGCCCGACACGTTTACTCGCCGTCGCCTCACAACTTTCCTGATAACTGGCGCCATCTACAGCCCCCACATAACCTCTGACATAATTGACAACCCGAAGCAAAAAAAGAAATAAACGCGACGCTTGGATAGTTCCACCGCGACCGACAGCGAGCGGAAAAGTTGTCGGCGCGGCGGCATTTGAAACAATTACGGTAGAGGAGGCGGTTGATTATATCAACGCGGATGGATCGCATCGTGTGGGGCGGCGTGCCGCATTAAAACTTAGTCAACTTGCGCGGAGATTATAGTGTAAGCCATTTTTAATCATGTTTGTGAGCAATCTTAAACGCCCCCTGGTGGAATACAGCGCGCGCGCTCCCGAACCGCTCGGCGCTAGTTTTAATGCAAATTAGCAAAGTTTCTGGTTGCACAACTTGTTATTGCCGCGCCGAAATTGTTAAAATAATTACGACGCCCGTCGATAGGTGGCGCGAAAATCGAATTAGAAAAACGGCGCCGCGTTCAACTCGGGAGTTCGCGCACAAAACGCATGAAATGGCGAAGTTTAGTTTTCGAATTTAATTATCATCCGGCGCGGCGGACACAAAGCAAACTCGGCGGCGGCGCCGCCGCCGGCAAGTGCATGGCAATTAGACCGAACTAGAATGCGTATCTCGGCGCCCATAATAATGACGCAAAAAGCGAGGCGAAAAACAAGCGGAAATACCTGTCTAGTGAAACCTGGAGCAAACACCGTCGGCGGCGGCGGCGGCGCTCTCTCGTCGCTTTTGTTTCGGAAGTTAGCGTTCGGTCGGCGGTCGGCGATGAATGTGGAACGTTTGGGTTAGGTTTTTGCGCAGCCGGCGACAATTAAATTGCGAACGCGGACAAAGAACGTTTGTCGCCGTAACTTAATTACGCGCGACGAAGATAAAGATGTGAAAACCCCAATTTCCTCCGACTCTTCGTTCTCGTCCGCGTTCGCGTCCACTCAATCCTTCTCCCAGCGTCTGCTTCTTTTCGCTCTCCTAACGATGCCCATCGATCTTGCAAGATGTGTGCTGATAATCAACCGGAAGCTGGAAAGAAATTGATTAATTGTTGTGCTTCGCGTTATCTACCCGACAATTCAGCGATAGTTTTGATGGAAAACGATGTTTACTCGCTCGATTCGTTCTGTTTTGACGTAAAGCCGCACGACATTCATTTGTTTTCGTGACGTGCGACGTGCATACGCGAGCCCGCACGATCGTGGCTTCGTCCGAAGGCACACGATCTGTTGCGAGCGGCAACGACTGTTCCGAAGCGCCTGAATAATAATTATAAAATGCACGCGCAAAAACGACAAATATTCCTCTGCGTTTCGTGCGAATTCCACGCCTCGCATGCATCGTGCGCCGTGCGTCGGCACGGTCTCGGGATCGGAGTCGCCTCGCGTTTCTTGCGCTCGTCGCGCTTCGCTCCCCGGCCGAACGCACCGGTTCACCTCTGACGTAACGCTCGGGTCGCGTCGTGCGGCCTCGCGCCGGCCGTATCGCACTGGCGCGCAGCGGCGCGTTTCAGTCGAGCTGGTGTCGCACGTCGGAGCGCACGTCGTTCGGGCTCGCATCCACGCCACACACAGCGCCAGCGCAGCGAGCCGCAGCGTCTCCGTCGTCCGCCAAGACAATCCGCGCGCGCCGCCACGCCGCACCTGGATCGCGCGTCGTCGCGCGAACGCGAGATCGCGCACCGGACAATCGTCGTCGTTCGCGGTGCGCGCGTCGTGCGTGTGGCACGCCGACGTGCAGAAACAAGTTTTGGTGGTGCGCCGGTGGGTGCATCGTTGGGATACTTACCGCACGTACCGCACGCATTGCCAAATTGTGATTCGCCAGTGAAACAACTCTCGGATATTATTCGCACGTCCAGCGCTCCCCCCTCTAACCCGACATGTTGCGCTAAATGCGTCGGCATACCTCCGTGCGTTCGCAGTGTACGTGGTTTGCTAGTGCAGTGTTTTCGTCGGTGCTCGATTGTTTTCTGTGGAATGTACGCCGCATATGTGTGATATATTGCTAGAGGCCTACCGACCGATTTGAGGTTAGTACCGACGCCGAACGCGCTAGGGCAAATAACAAAAGCCGAGTGGCTGCGGCGCGCTCGTTGCGCTGCGCTCCTTTCTAACGCTCTAGTAACTTTCGCAACGGTCGCGTTGCGCCGCGCTGCGTCGGGCGCGAGATAGAAATCGACCGGGCGGTCGCTACGCGAAACGCGAAATTAATTGTGGCCGCACGTATTAGCGGCGTAATGGCACGCGAAAATGGCCGCCGTCCGTCGCTCGGCGCGCTCGGTCCGCCGGTTGAAGGTGAGGCAGCCGCGCTCGCGCGCGCCGTCCTTCTCTTCCCGTGCGCAGCCGTCGCGGCCGGCGCGCGAAGAAACGCACCAAGAGGTGTCGGCTCGCCGGCGCGTTGCAGGCGAAATAATGAAAACCCGTAATTATCCTAGCGCGCCTCGCCGTGTCCGGGCGGCGCGCGCGGCGTGCACGCTTTCCTGCGAAACGAACGCGCACTCGCGCACGGCTTCGGCAAAGGCACGCGAAGCAAAAAACCAACCCGGACCGAAAACGACGCCTATCTCGTCCGACGTGTTCTAACCTCGAAATGGTGGCTCGCCGAAGGTCGCGAAGCTAATCCGACACGTTTCTCTGGCCGTCCTCCTGCGTCGTCTTCGCCGACCCGCCGCCATCTGTTTCGCCAAAATTCGTGAAAATAGCGCCGGGATTAAATGCTTAAATTTCAATTACAACGGCGGGTACGCGTCGGGGATTGTTTTGTTAGCGGTTTACGTCGCTTTCTACCTACCCTACCTACTACCTACCCTAGGCGGTCGCGTCCCGGCACATCTCTCGCAATTCGGCGAGTTTATTATTAATATGGCCTACCTCGGCGATGGAATTTCAGTTTGGATTTTGGTCTTACTGCGGCTGTGCGGATGCTTCTAGGTAGGCGAAGCCTTCCGCCAGTTGGGGCCGTAAAACCCGAGAAATATTTTATAGTGCAGCATTCGCAGCTGTACAGTAGTTGATTTTCTCAAGAATCAATGTTTTCCTGCAAATTATGGACAATAACTTGGAGGTTTTTCCGTCTTCAGATGAACACGGAGGCCATCTATGGCTCGACTTGTTGGTTTCCGTGTTCAAATAAATAGTGGAAAATAAATGTAGGCTTTTCGACTAAAAGGTGCGTGGTTTTGGATATTGGCAATAAAAATCATGGAAAACTTGTAGAATTTTCAACTAAAATGTATGTGGCTTGGGGACATTAAAAATCAAGATGTTTTAACTGTATCGCAATCGAGGTTATTTTCCCAAATAATTGACGATAATTCCAAATAAAAATGCAATGATTTCGGAGATGTACTTTCACCTAAAATGCCGATTAAAAGACCGTCCAAGAGTTGATTGAAAAAAACTGAAAATTTCCATTTTCCTATTTTGCAAATTTTGTGAAAATACTTGAAATAAGTTAAGCCATTTCCCTTTATTAATTGCCCGCGGGCCCAGACAATGGCGACGAGGCGAACGGCGTGCGTTTACACAAAGATCGCCAGCTCGGATACATAATTTATTAGGTTGTTTATGCGATACACGGCGTGTTTTCGTATTATTATTTTAGTATTGGTTACGTTTATTTTTACGTCGCGACGGCGAATGCGTGCGGTTCGGCTAATTTCAGACCGCGCGGCGATTAAATTAATAGTTCGCATCGATCGCCGCGCCGTCGTTTACCGTAATTATGTCATTATTGCGATGTCTAATATCTCGGCGCGCGCGCGGCGAGTCCGAATTACTGCGACGTCAAAATATTTGCACATCGTTGCGTCGCGATTGCGCGCGCGCGGCTCCGACGTCGGCCGGGGCGGGTAGTAAAATTTCCGCGCCGCGTCCGCACCTGAGGCGAACGGACGAGCGGAAACGAACCGGCGCCCGCGCGAAATGGTGCGAAATCGTCTTCGGTTCGCGGGCGGTCGTCGGGCGGGGCGCCGCCGACGGACGGAACGGTTTCGTCCGTTTCGAGGTTAGGTTGCGACGACGCCCGACGCAGCGCGCGCTCCGCGCCCGAGGATTAATGGACGCGCGCGATAGCGTAATGCTCTTCGCTTGTTCGCGTCGCGTATCAGAAGCAGATTAAAATATTTCGAGTTTTGTATTTAATATGCGCTCGGACGCGGCGTTTTGACGGCGTGCCTTTATTAATGGATGTAATGATCTTCTTCTTCGTTCTCCGCCTCTTCTTCGGCGTCTTCTTTTTGGACGTTTTCGTCGTCGGTCGGCCCGGCTCTCTCTCGGTTGGCCTTCTGGTGCTTCGCAACGTCGCGTTTGGCGTTTCGACGGCACTCGACGTCTCCGAGGCGCTGTTACCGGTTGTTGTGGGGCACGATATTTTCAACTGAAATTGCCCCGAAAAGCGAGTGCGAAATTGAAAGTTACGATTTTACTATGTCCGCATATTATTCACCATGATTATGATTTTCGGACAAAAAATATTTTCCAGGAAAATCGCACAAACATTATATTCGATACAGAAAGTCGAAATTGAGATTTTCTTGTTATGCATTGCTCGACGTCATTGTTTGTTTCTGTGGTGCTTTCCGCGTTCTGTTCCTGAAGTGAGACGAGAATCGAGCAGCCGTGTGGGGCGGCGCGCGAGAGGTCGATTTGTCCGGCCGTCGTGGCTTTAATTTGCACGAAAGTCACATATTTCACGCTGGCGTGCGTCGAGGTGAAATTTATTAATTATCATGCGGCGGCGGCGCGAGAGAGGGCGACGTTATGGCGCCTATCACGCGATCGGCTTGTACTTTTTTGTCGGCTTATCGGCGAGCCGAATCGAACACTGTTTTTTTTGCTTCTTGCCGCCGCCGCCGTCGCCGTGCGCGCTAATCTTCTCTCGCTGCGCGCACGCACGGCAATAAAACGGAAAGCGCCGGCGAAAGGAAACGCGACGGACGGCGGGCAACGACACAACGCGCGACACACACTCTGCGATATCGTTAATCGGCGGCTCTCTCGATGATTCGGCGCTGGTCTTCTAATTTTCGCGCGGCGCGCGCGCGCGCGCGATATGAAAGGTCGTCCGTTTCGTTCTTTCTTCGGATCGAAACAAAATGGTCGGTCACACACGGCCGTTCAACTCTCGTCCGAGTCCGGTCCGCGGACCGGCCGACGCTGCTCGACGCCGCGGCTCCCCGCGGTGTGTGCTCTCTTCTCGACTCCCCGCGCCGCGTCCGCTCCTTCGGTTTTCCTCGCGGCGCAGACGGACCCAGCACCTCTGTTGCGACGAGCGCGCTGCAAGGCCGTCGATGGCATTCCTAGTCCAGTGACCACCGCGAGCGCGCGCGGGCTTCTTGGCGGCTTCGTCTCGTGCGCCCGCATGCGTCTTCTGCTAGGCGCGCGCATCGTCGTTCGCCGCGAACGGCGGCGGCGGCGGCGACATCTTTGTTACGTCTTCGCTGGCCGCCGGTCGCGCTGCAACATTGTGGCGCAGATCTGCTCCGGGCTGCTTAAACGGTCGATTGCCGAAAAAAAACAACGACGGCGCGACGCGCGCACGAAACGACGCTTTCTTCTCGCCGCTCGGCCGCCGAATATAAATCTTTTGCGAACAACGAAAGTAGCACGCCGAACGTCGCGTAACTTTCGATTATTGCTGCGCGCACGCCTGCGAATCGCTCCGGGGCTTCTCTCTCCGTTTTTCATTTCCCTTCTCTCTCTCTCTCTCCATTTCTCCCTCTATCTCTATTTTTCCACACTCTTCTCTCTCTATCGCCCGGAGAGTTTTAAGAGTTCGGTTCGCCGATTGTAAACAGTTCACCTCGCCGCCGAGCAGATCATTGAGGTCGTTGGAAAACTCGGCGTTGACGGAATCTCGCGTGAATCGAGTCCCAGCTGCACGCGAGAAACGAAACAGATCGAGAGTCGAGGGTCTAGAATTATCTCCACGCACACACATACACACATGCGTTCTAATAACTCGCGTCTTGGCCTGCTCTTCTCTCTTTCTCTCTTCTTTCTTTCTGCGCGCGAGCGAAGAGATGGTAATTATGAGAATGCCCATTGTGGAATTCCGGTGCGTATCGCGTCGCGGACGCGCTCATTAAAAACTTATTCGCGTCGCGATCGGAATTCGCGCGGCCAACTAGGCACATCCCCGGCCGAATCGACCGCGGTGTGTTTCCTCTGCGAGAGAGGCGGCGCGCGAAGAGTCTTCGCGTCGCGTCGAAGGTGCGATCGCTCGTCGCGTTCGCGGGCCGTCGAAGCGCGGAAAAGGACGCCTCTCGGCGGCGCGAGAGCGTCCTTCACTCGCGAGCGCTTTTAAAAATCCACTCTTATTAAGGGATCGGATTTGTGCGCGAGCGGCGGGCCGCAGGGGGTGCGTGCGTCGCTGGCGTTCATCTTCCATCCTCCTCCTCCTCACGCCTCTTCTCGCCGGCGTCGGCGTTGGAGGACGGCTTTATCGAATTCGAGCTCCTAGCAGAGGGCCCTTTCTGCGTCGCTCCCACCGCCGACGACGTGCTCACTGCGCACAATGCGCGAGAGTTTCGTGCGGCCGCGGTTGACGGCGGAAAAGCGACCCCGCGGCGCGCGCCCGCTTAATCTGGGACGCGGCCGCCCCTTCGCGCACGTAGCCGAGGGTCGGGCGCGTTCGATAAACGCATACATTCTCGTCGTTCGCGTTTACTTTGCCAGGTTGTCGTTTCGGCCGCGGTGCGCTTTGCGTCGACGCTTTAACGAATGCGCGCCCGCAGCGCGGCAACAGTAACAATGCGGACGCGCGTCGCTTTGTGCGCGCATTCCGACTGCGTTTCCTGGTCGTCGCCGAACGAAACGGGAAATTTCAGCAGCCGCATGCGTCGCCGCCGCGCGCGGAATGCGACAGGAAAAAGTCGCGTGCGTACGCGGTCGCTCGGGATGACGACCCGCCGCGTACCTCGGACCTCGGCGGGTGCTGCCTCTCTTCGCGGCAGGCACGAAAGCGCCGCTTAAGTCGCCGAACGTGCGGCGCCACCGCCGCAAGCAGCTTAACTCTCGGTCGGTCATTCTGCACCATCGCCATCGCAGGTCTTTCATTCTCCAGCCTATCTTAGTCTAGTCTAGTAAGTGACTTTCTAATTTCACTTGTTTCGCTTCTGGCGTCAAGTGCGATGCTAGGCTTTCCTTGTCCGACGTGTCGCACGATCGGCCAATTGGTTCGACTCGGACGCATTGCTTATCTGCGACCGGAATTCGTCGGGCTGCGTCGATTGCGCGTTAATGGCTAGACGACGAGGACGAAGACGACGCCGACGACGGTCGGCGCTGCGTTCTAAAAATATGTACCAGAAATTAGTCTCGGAGCTCTCCGGGCCGACGCCCGTCGTTTTAATGTCTCTTTCGTGTTATTTATCGTCTAGCGTCGTGCCGAGCGGTGTTCGTAACAGGCGCGCGCATAGAGGAGCAACAACGGCGCGCGCTCGCGCACATTTGGTCGCTAATTAACAACCGACAACGAGGTGGTTGAAAAAGCCGGCCAGACACAAGGCGCGCATTCAGAATTCCGCTCGTTGTTCGGTGTTCCGTTCGCGCTCGCCGCGCGCCCACGACGGAATGATTTCTTATCGGGAATACGGCGGCGTTTGCGTCTTTCGGGCCGTAACCGAAACCCACTTTCGTCGCGCGCGCGCAGACGACGGCGACGCTCGCACAACGTGCCAAGTTAGCAACGCTCGCTAGCAGCCTCGTTTTGGGTCTCATATGGGATACGCGGGGATCGTTACAATCAGTGGAATGACTCATCGTGCGTTACCAACGAAGTATTTATACCGAAAGCTTAAGGATTTTATGATCTTCGTCACAATTTTAGCAAAATTTATTGCGCGCGGCTATGTCAAATTTGTATTTGAAAATTTATTGGGCTCTCATCCGAAGTACATGTAAAAGCGGATTTATCTATAAAAATTATTGTTTTTACAATTCTTGCATTCTCACAAAACTACCTAAGTTTGGTATAAAAAAAATAAAAGAATATTTTAAATATTTCATAATTAGTGTTTTGCACTCTCTCGGTGCGAAGCTTTATTTCAGGATAAAACAAGAAGTTGGCATTTTTGAGCGAGTCAAAGGAAATGTTTTTCTCTGAAAAGACTAAAAAGAACCCATAAATGGTAAACCTCAAAATTATGAGATATATAGTTTCTGGTTTAATATAACTGTTGTACTATTACAACACATTGATTCATTAATCTATTTTTACTAAGGACAATGCCCATTACATGTCATTAGAACCAAGCATTAGTACCAGGACGTGCTTTACTCAAGCATCAAACTTCCCTAACGTACAGATTAGAGATTTATGTTTGAATAAAGTGGTATAGCCAAGAAGTACTTTTCGCACAATTTCTTACGTTTGCCGCGTACGGTGCGCCGTTGACATGGGTATTAGTACCCATTTTGCAGGTAGTCGTCTTTTCGGCTCAGGGGCAAAATCTCGAAAACATGAGAATAACATAAGTGCTACATGCGAACGATAAGCGATTTTGTTGAGGCTATAGCAATGAACCAATTGAATATTGGTTGTAAGTTTTCTTCTTCTTCTCTCCCAGCAACATTCTGGTATCGCAGCACCGAGCAGGTAGTCGAGCTTTTTTAAAAACCACTTTAGTGACTGCAAATCCTGGGCACAAAGAACCGTGTAAAATTAAACCATCTTTGTCATGCGTTACAAACTTATGTGAAAACAAAGTTAAGCTCGAATAAAGATTTAAATAATAAATTATTTTTATTGCACATGTCGACTCAACCTTTGCTTGCTTTGGGAGCGACCATCAAGAATCGTGATTGTATGCAACTTTGTCGTCCATTCTTGTCTATATTGGACGTCAAATACAAAAATACATTAGGCTCGTTGGATTCAACAAGACTCACGTGGTTGACACCCATTAAGGATCAAATTACAATTCTTGATTCCCGATCGGCACCGTCCTTTCAGAACAAAATATGTCTCATATTTTANCAGATTTTCAACAGCCGTGCGTAACAAATTAACCTAAAATCGTTACCACGATGAAGAACATAAAATACCCAAGCGTTTGGTGTAAATACTTAGTTGGTCACGATAATGCGCGATGAATTATTCCGCTTAATATTATGATCCTTAGGCGTTTCGCACGGGACCCAAAACGAAGCCGCCGGCGAGCGTGTCGCTAACTTCGCCACGGGTCGCACATTAATTATTTATGCGCGCCGACAAACGAATCGCGTTGGGTTATCTGCGTTCGGCCGCGTGACTCTCTTTCGCCGTAATTCGATCGTCGTTCGGTGCCGGCGCTGTTTACGCACTTTTATCGCGGGCGACGACCAAACGCGCGCCAATGAGTTCGGCGATGTTACGTCGATTCGTGCGCGCGCGCCCCGCCGATAGATAGATGATCGATCATATCGGACGTCGCGCAGGAGCAGCAACTGGTGCGAGCGAGCGCCGCCTGTTCGCGAGACGTACTAATCGGTCGTCGTTAATCTTGTGAACATCTCGCGCCCTGTTTGTTCAGTTGAATCTATCCGAGCTTTCTTTGAGATTCCAAGAACATCGGCAGCATTGGGAATTCCGAACATCGCGATGGTTCGCGTTTTTCTCAACCATATCGGGTTTCCCTTATGGCGTGACCGATCGAAACGCACGCTAAAGTTATGTCGGAACATTCTAGAAAAATAATCGACGAAATTACTCGGCGTGTGTTTATTCTTCGCGCTTTATCGCCCAGTGAGTAATCAAGGCGATGACGTGAAACTGTTTTTCGAGAAATGTACAAAACGAGAAATGACCGGCGTTATCGTGAGTTGACTAGGTTGACTAGTTGACTAGTCATGAGGCCGATTGATTTGTTCTCGGTGGGCGGGGTTTATCGATTTCGGCAGGCAATTACCGACTGTCTCGAACGAGGATGACGACGATGACGACGACGACTAGGAGTAGGACTTAATTCGGTTTAGTCGCGTCGAAGACTTGACTTCTCCACCGCGAGCGTTGTCGCCGTGAATAAACGATTGCGATTTTCCGCTTCCGTTCGCGCCGCAATAAAAAACAAATCAATACACGCACGCACACGTCGAGATTCGTGCGTCGCGTTTAATTACGGCCGTGCGCGCGTCGTTCGAATTGGTAATTAATCGTTCCTGGTACTCGGTACGCTTGGCGTTTTGCATTACGTTTTTTTTTCTTTCGTCTTTCAATCGTTTTCTGCCTCGTCACTTCGGGCTTTTTATTCGCGTCGATGCTACGTGCTATATTTAATCTCGCAGTCATCGTCGCCGCCGGAACAGACACGCGCGCGGCGTAGAAAGCTGCGCGCGCGCGGTTGTAAACATTTCGTGTTGTGATATTTTTAACGACAAGCGGAAACTTCAACGCGCACAATTACGAACGGAATACGCAATGCGATGGCGACATTGTGTTGAATGGCAACCGATCGACGCGACAATGTTCGTACGCCGCGCTTCGTCTTTGAATGCTCTGTAATATGCCACTTTTGCGATGTGACTACCAAGAATCTAGTTCTAATTTGTGCCACATCGCAGAGCCAAACTGCGCGGATATCAACGTGTGTTTGTTCGGCACGTTTCGTTGGCGCAACGATAAGAAAACGCAATTTTTCGTTCGCAGGTGCGCCATATGTCCAACCATATCAGTTATTGTGGAACCACTTCCAGACCTCTTCGACTTTTATTTTTTTCTCTGCGAATTGCTCACAAGCGTGAATATTTTTTTGCAAGCTCCTG
>JAODGE020005282.1:0-10727 GCA_027574965.2 Ecitophya simulans
GAGTCAGATATTTTGAAGTTCGCCAGAAATATTCAAGTTCCCCACTGTGTGTCGTGCATTATTACGCGCGTCGTGCAGCGGCGAGAGAGATGCGCCGCCCGTCGGACGCTCGCATCGGCGAGAATTTACGTATCGCGTAAATCACAGCGGCCGAAAAGCGAGCGAGCGGCCGCGCGCCGCCCGAAGAACGGAAGTTGAACGACCGCCGGCGACGCCCGGATGGGCGCCCGCAGATTGGAACCTGCCGCCGAGAGCGTGTCGAGCTTGCCGGCCGGCTAACGCCGTTCGCGCGCACGAGCAGAGCGTCGATCGTTCGGCGAAATTGCGTTGCGCAACGGATGAGTTGGCACCTTTTCGCTCCAAATATCGACGATTGCCCCCTTTTCGCGCGGCGCCGCGAGCGGGACAAGATGGCGCGCTTAAAATGCGCACGAAGCGTCAAAACAATAATATTGGCAGCCGTGCTGTTTGTTAAACAATCGTCAACGTTCTGCCAGCCGGCGCGCGCGCGCGCACAACATGCAAATATGCTGATAAAGAGATAAAGGCGTTGTTGACTGCGCCGCGAGCGCTGTTTGCCGCCGAAGTGCTCGCTCGATTGTTGATGTTTGTTCGTCGCTCAAACGTCGACATTTTCGTCAATTAATTACCGACTAATGGCAATTATTAAGCTAATTGCGGCGCGCGCAGCACTTTGCATCCAGCTGTCGGAGCGCGCAAGTCGACAATTAACGACCAATCATGCTACGATTTTACAATTTTACAATTCAAAGCGGGCGCTCGTGCGGCGCACGCCTCAGACGGCAATTACGTTTATCGCTTCATACCGGAGCGCATGCGTACGCACGAAGGCGCTCGACATGGTTCTTGGTACTCGCGCGCGCGCGCGCCAAGGTGAAGGTTTCGGTAAGCAGCAAAGCGTGCGAAAAAAGCAGCCGCGAGTGCGTTGACATCGCCGCCATTTCGTGCGCTAGACGTCGCGCGATGGCGGCCATTGTTCGACGGGATATCGACGGGGGCCGTCCGCGATTTTCGGCTCGAGCGCACATTACGGTTCATCGCCGGCGCTGGCCGCGAACGGAATGCGCGTCGTTGGCGCGATCAATGGAATGCAAGAGAATGCCAACGACGTAACGGTACGCGCTAATGGTATGCTAATCGTTTCAGAGCGACCTGTCCGAGTGGAATCTCTTCGAGAAGGAGCTGCCGAATTCGGAAATCGTCCTGCAGGACAGGCTGATGACCGACGCCGTGCTCGGCACGCGCCCGATCAAGTCCGAGCATTCCTACAGCCTGGCGTCCGACGGCGACTCGCTGCCGGACTCGCCCATTTCCAACCAGCGCAAAGTCGACGGTACGTTCCGACGCGTCGGCGTCGACCTTTCGCTTGCTAATTGCCGCCGATGCTCGCAGACATGGAGGACGAATGCTATCCGGCGATATCGATGAACACGGCGTGCGGCGACCGCCTCTCCGAGGAGATCGACATCAAGGACGAGCCGTACAGCGAAACGGACAGCACGCACTCGTCCTGCCCGTCCTCGCCGCAGCACGACGGCTATCGCGGCTACGACGCGCACGCCGACGTCAAGCCGCAGGTCGGCGACGAGTTCTTCAACACCGCCTACCTCGCGCACGCCGCCGACGGCAGCAAGTCGGTGCTGAAGAGCACCGCCTGCAACGTGATGCTCGCCGCCGCGAACAACATCTTCGCCGCCAGCCAGGGCGTGCAGATCGCGCCGAAGGTGAGCATCAAGGTCGACGGGCAGGCGTTCCACCTGCCGCCGACGCCGCCGTCGTGCTCCAGCAGCGAGGAGAGCGAGGACAACCTCACCGCAGCCGGCTCGCAGCCGGCGTCGCCGGGCGGCGGCCTCCTGGTGCGGTCGAAGTGCTCGGCGGCGCGCGTCCTCCTCGCCCATCACGGCGCCGCGACGAGGCAGCCCATCCACACGCCGCTGATCAGCAGCCAGCCGAAGGGCTCCACCGGCACGCTGACGCTCACCGAGGAGGAGAAGCGCACGCTCGTCGCCGAAGGGTATCCGGTGCCGACGAGATTGCCGCTGACGAAGGCCGAGGAGAAGTCGCTGAAGAAGATACGCAGGAAGATCAAGAACAAGGTAAGACGGCGACGGCGACGCCGACGTGCGAAGGGCGCGCTAACGGCGACTGGGCGGTTCGCAGATTTCGGCGCAGGAGAGCCGGCGAAAAAAGAAGGAGTACATGGACCAGCTCGAGCGCAAAGTCGAGGTGCTCGTCAGCGAGAACGCCGACTATCGCAAGCAGATTCGGACGCTCGAGGGCAGCAACACGAACCTGCTCGGCCAGCTCGCCAAACTGCAGGCGATCGTCGCGCGCACGCATCCGCATCTCGTCAGGAAGGGCAAGGCCGGCGAGCACTGAGCCGCCGGACGCTCAGATCAATCGAAGCATAGTACAAACGTGTCCATCAAACGACGTCGGATCCGTCTTCCTCAAATAGCTATATCATTAATTACTCGCTGCGAGTTGGGAGGGAAACCGTTTCCAAACATTCCGTCTACTATGGTACGGTCGCACGTTGCAAAGCAGGGCTAAATATTGATACACTGAAATAGTTTAATTAAGCTAGTTGATTGGCAGAACATTCCGCGTGCTTTTAATCGTAAAGTGACCAAAGGTAATGATGTTTTGTACATTTGTTATTATTTTCTATGGAGAATGTTGCGCAGCAAGCGAGCTTGCGGTACTTAATTGCGACACGGGTTCGTTTTCGTCGTCGCCGAGGCGTTTGCGGACGTATTTTGATAAACACATGCCAAACGTCTACACTATATAGGGAATATCACGAAATAATATATTTATAGACACACATATTTTTCGAATGTTGTACGATGCGTTTTTGTACTCGAGACGGAGTCGCGAGGCGGTCGTTTCAGGGCTTGCGGACGAACGCCGCTTAACTTAATCGGCCTAAGATGGCGTCCAGTATTAACACAATTTGACCAATTCACCAAGCGACCTCTGTCACACCTTGTACATATGCATAGCGAACGATGTAACTTATGTGCCTTCGACGGACGCTGAAGGATCTAGCTGAATGGAAAGTGCAATTAACCAGGACTAATTTAGTTGTATTCTAATCAAATCTAATTTGACCGTGTGAAGTCTATGATTTTTATAAAATTATGCGCTCAATCGACGCGTGTGTATGTCGAGTAATTAGGCGGACGATTAGTTGCAGTCGTATATTTATGATTAACTAGCGCTAAATGAATCTAGGTTTACTGTTCGTTCGTTTCAAACTAAATAGGGAATTTCAGCGCCGAGTTCTTCCGGAGCTTCGTCGTGCGTTGTAACTTATATATTTTATTTTATTTTTTGCAAATGCGTGAGACTACTAGTTATGCGTAGAATTTAGGTTGGCGGACGAGCGCGCCGCGTTTAACTAATTGTAAAGTTAAAACTTCTATGCATTTATACGCCGTGGCGCGTAGCGGACGTAGGTTCTAAGTTAGCGACTACTAAATATGTGCAATGTGCAATCGATCACTCTTTATTAGATGTGGTTTTGTCGAGTGACGAGCTTTTGGGATAAATTCATGGAGAGATTTTATATGCGTTGTTCGGTTTTTCAAATAATTATTACTTGTTTTTTACATAAAATATATAAGATGTATGATGCATGTACTGTATAACTATTGTAACTGATGCAATTTGTTTGGTTTGTGGCCGTAGTTGGTAAGAGTTTTGCGAGTTCTTGGCCGGAGAGCGAGCGAGATGCGAAAGATGAGATACATTCACACAATGCCAAATAAATACGAAACATATAACATATCCTCGTGTACTGATCATGTATTATAAAATGCGTTCGCTCCGTATCTCGACAGTTACAGTCCTGTAACTCAAGCGCCACTTACGTCATTTTGTAGTGTTTAATTTGCGTCAATATTCGGAACCGCTTTGTGTTTTCACTGCAAAATGCACTAACGTTACTCCCCACCTTAACATGTCTATTACTTAATCACTTAATTATCAACACTAACAGTGTGAGTGCAATAGTTTCGTATTTGGTCGAAATAGTTCGCTGTGATGCGCCGTCTCCAACGCACACAATTAATCACTTCTAATATTATTCAGAGCAATTTTAAAATGATATGTTTACTTCTGTGCGCAATAATTTGCATAATATTACTTGTGAAATTAATCGACGCATTGACAAAATGTTCTTGCAGATCAAACTCCTGCCTAATTGGAAAAACTGCGGTCATAACAGGCGGAAATGCTGGTAATTTCCAAATCGTATGTATCGCACTTTTGCGGCAATCGTTTCTACCTTCAGGCATGGGCAACGAGTGCGCACGTAGTTTGGCTTCAAGAGGATGTCGCGTAATAATCGCCGACGTCGTCGATTCGGAAGAAACAGTGCAAGCAATCGTGGAAGAAACTGGCAACGCAAACGTTGTTTACAAGCACATCGACTTGGCTAATTTTGCTTCGGTGAGAGAGTTTGCGGCGTCCTTGCGCGCGGAAGAAAAACGCTTGGATATTTTAATAAACAACGCCGGTTGCGCAGGCTTGCCAACGAGGAGCGATGACGGAGTCTACAAAGTCCTCCAAATTAATCATCTGGGCCACTTTTTGCTCACTCACTTGCTCGCGCGTAAGACACAAATTAATGCAATAAATTAACTGATATGATTGATTCATTACCAGTTAATTAGGACCGGTACATGTTTACAGCTCTGCTGATAGAAACGAAACATTCTCGGGTCGTCTTCGTCAGCTCGTTGCTCGCGTTCGCGCACAATTTGAAACCGGGCGAAACCATCAACCGATTGGCCCAAAGCAGATGGTCCTTTCTGGCCAGGATATTCGATTATGGTAACTCCAAACTAGCCATGCTGGCGGCGTCCGACATTTTCGCAGAGAGATTGAAGAAGCACGGCGTCGTCGTTTCTGCGTCACATCCGGGATTTATAAAAACTGGATTCTTTGCCACAGCTGATAGTAATTATGTCCAGATTAATGTTGTTACCCGCGCATGCTTTATGATTGTGTTTATCTTACTGGAGATATTTGGAAAGGTTTGTTTGCTGGCGGTTAGCTACAAGTTTAGGTTTCGTTTGAATCTGTATATTGTTGCAGACGCCTTTGGAAGGCATTCAAAGTACTCTGCATTGCGCATTATCTCCGAGTGTGCAAGCTGGGAATTATGTCGTGGAGTGTCGCAGTTTTTTTAAACCGTGGGCGCTTGATGAGTCTTTGAGGAAGGAGATTTGGGCTGAGAGCTTGACGTTGGCATCGGTTACTGAGGAAGAAGAGGTGCATTGATTATCGGTTATTATGTTACAGGTTTGATTATGTTAGTTATATTCGAAATGTAGAGTAGCTTTTTGCACTTTGGTCAAAAATCGAATACGATGTAAAAATTGTCGAACATTATCTCGGTAAGTATTAACAGTAGAAAAAATTGGTGCCATTCGAATCTACGTTCAATTCTACGTCGATTGAGCTGGTTTAATGCGATTTTTAATTTTTGCGATTTTTGTAAAAAATGAGAAGAGGTACCCCTTTGCACATTGGCCAAAAATCGAATGCAATGTTAAATCAGCGAAACATTATCTCCGAAAATATTAACCCTAGAGAAAATTGGTTGGTGCCATTTAAATCCAAGTCCAATTCTACGTCGATTAAGCTAGTTTAATTTGATTTTTAGAACTGGCAATTTTTGGTAAAAATGCAAAGTGGTACCTGTTTGCATTTTTGCCACTTAGATAATATTCTGTACCAAAATTCAAAGACCTTTCCGCTACAAAATTCAGTAAAAACAGCTAAACTAGCTTCCCTATAACACGTGTTACAGCCGATTTTGCAAGACAAGTTTGGAAAAGGTTTTAAAAATTTGGTAAACTTTGGCCATTTTGACTCGCTTCCGGTAGCAATTCGAGAAAAAAAAAAGCTGAAGAAATATCATGACCAACTCTTCCGCTATGAAATAAAGTTAGTCGTAAAGCTATCTTCTCTATCATTCTTACAGTCGATTTTGCAAAACAAGTTTTGTAAATGTTAAAAACCTGCAAACTTTGGGAGCCATTTGGACTCACTTCCGGTACAAATTTGACGAAAAAACCTGTAAATCTTCCATATGACGTGTATTACACCCAATTTTGCAAGACAAGTTTTGAAAAATATAAAAAAAGGTTGTCAAACTTTCAGGGCCATTTTGGCCCACCCCCAGTTGAAATTCTAGGATCAATCGTACGAAAATTGAAAAACCAATATTTCTGCTACGAAATGAAGTAAAAATCGCAAAACTGGCATCCTTATTGCGGCTTTCTCTGTAGGATATGTAACAAAAAAATTCAACAACATGGACAACACGCTTATTTTCGAAGATTTATTGAAAAAGTAAACTATACGACTTATCAATATATCACATAATGTGCTGTGAAAATGTACATTTGTTCAACCATCCACTGCGTTCGACTCTAATTTGATAATATCAATTTTCTTAATAAATTAATCAATTACTTTCTTGCTGTTCCATCCACAATTCCTATAAGTTTAACCTACTGCCAAATATACAACTTCCTTTAATATATATGTATATATTATTCTACATATTATAAAATCGTCGATCGCCATTCTCAGTACATCGTATATCATTGCAAAACAATCGTGAACGTCATTTCGCCGTCGAAAATAAACGTTGTAAATCGTAGTATATGTCAAATTACATGTAAATTCGTCTAAGATCTGCCGGCGACGTGATCATATTACATTGGGGACATAACTTTTTCGCGCCCAGAGTTTGCAGCCAACAAACTTCGCAATGTACGTGCCAACAGCACACGGAAATCACCGGCTTGCGATATCTTTCCATGCAAATTAAACATTTATACACTTCGGCGTTGTTGCTCTCTCGACTCTCCAGCTCGCGAATTCGATTCTTCAGCGCTTCGATCGTGGGATCGCCGGACGCATGGCAGGCGTCAACGTCATCACCGCCGTCAATCGTCGATTGGCTGCCGGTTCCGTCCGCACCCAGTACGGCCTTCCGCAGCGGATCTCTTTCCCTGTCGGAATCCGGTAGGATAATATCCCGTTCGGAGTACTGCGAGGAGCCGAACATTTGGGAGTCGTCGCCGTCCACGACCAAATCTTCGTCCTCGTCCGCCATCGTGACCGAGGTTCCCAGGGAGTTCACGCCACCCTGCAGCATCGACGTGGCCCTCACTCTACTCTGGCCAGCCCACTCGTACTCTTCGAAGGCCTCCACGTCAATGTTCTCATCACTCTCCTCGCTTGCCTGCCCACTCCTCCTGAGGCACTGCTCGACGTGCACGTTGATATCCTCAGTGGTTTCTTTGTTACAAACGGGGCACACCACCTCGTCGGTGCGTCGCTTCTTGGACTTGGACTTCTGCCTGCATTGTCGATTCGTCCTCACCTTCTGATAAGTTTCCCACTGCTTATCAATACCGTTCTCGGTGGCGCCCTTGCCGTCGGACGGCGACGTGCTCTCCCTGTGATGCTTGCCGTTCAGCTTGCTGCGCACGTTGATCTTCTGCAGCTTCTCGATCTCGCAGTGCAGATGCTGGTCCACCTCGTTCGCGCGCAGCGTGCAGCTGCACACCGGACAGGTGGCTGGGTCGATCTGACGCTTCTGGCGGCGGCAGGCGCGGCTGAACTCGTCCAGGGCGCCGCTGGTGCTGGGCACTTCGTGCAGCGACTGCTCCATCGCCCCGGGCGCGAAAAGACGCTCGCTCAGGGGCGCATTGGGCGCCCGCCGCGTCGTCGCCACCTTGGGGACGCTCGAGCGCTGCTGCGGCACGCGATGTTTGCGGATTTACCCTCGACTGGATGCCTTTTCTGCATATTCGTAGGTTATCTTCGATGCAGCTGCCGGGCATCGCGAGCGTGCCGACAGCGACGTTTGCTATTCATTTCTTCGTCGGTTAACGCTTCGTCCACGATGAGAGTTTCACCTGCGGGCGTACGTCGCGCACTAGGACGCAGGATTTGTTATTGTAAACACTCCGAATAGATTCAAACTTCGCCACTAACAACGATAACAAATACTAGAGTTGCGCGTGCTACTTGAGCGACATCTGGGTGGGTGAATTTAAACTAATTTCGTACAAGGTGTTAAAAACCAAAATCATTAACAAAACAATTAATTCATACCAATTTACACAAAACTAGTACACAATAAATAAATCAATTAATTAATAATAATAGTTTCAATCATTAGAGATAGTATTTATGTGCAACGGTTTCCAAAAACATAAATTATAATGCAGTTTTTTGTGTATGATTGTCTATGTTTACGTATCAAATTGCAATATTTGAACATTTTAATTATTTCAATGTTTACATCTTGTCCATATAAGTATTTTATTTGTACATATACTATGAATACTTCATTGCAAATTTTGTTGTCAGTGAAAAAAATGTCGAGTTGAAATTTCAGCGCCATCTGGGCGAGAAGGGATACAACTAATATAATACAAGGTGGTGAAAATTATAAATTGATATTAAAAAAATCAATAATTAAAAATTTACACTAAACCAATAAACAATTTAACCTTCAGTCAATCAATATTAATTATTGCATTCGATATGGATGCTTCTTTGACAATACAATATCAAAGTTCTAAAATTTTACTTAATGCGTGGTGCATTTTGAGTCACCTACGTTAAAACACAACATTTAAATAACTCAAATCATTTTAAAGGTACGAAACCACATTCGAAATGCTCTACACGCCAAAACTGACAAGTCGTACAACTCCATAAAAAATTTAATCGAAATTATTCATAACACATGGTGTAGCTATAATTCTGTTTTGCAATCAAGCGTAAACCTAACAATCGTTATCATCAAGGATTATCAATAAGATTGTTTATATAATGTTCCTAACCGATTTTACGCAAAACTAACTAGACAACCGATCCGTTACGCTATCGATCAATATACAACGCGTCCGCATCACCCTTATGCGTACAAATACAAACATATGAAAGTAGAAAAAGAAATTTTGGTCGCGCCTCGCCAAATGCCGGAACCGGAAGTGTGTATATGCTTCGCGTAAAGCTCAGTCCGAGAAAACTCGCGAAAATTCCCAAATTTCCAAACGTCTGCGCTTTCCCCCGAGACGGCGAAAAGTTAAAGCAATAAGAGAAATTTAAAAGCAACTTAAACTTAACATATCCCCTCTCACGCATACATCTCACGAACGATCGCGCTCCTCAAACTCGAGGACGCGATGCGTGCCCGTCGCGCGTCCCAACAAAATGCCAGCAATTAAATATTGATTTACGCCGAATTTAAAATCAACTGTGTACATATTTACTTAAGTGAATGATATTTAAAACACCCTCCTACAGTTCTGATATCACCGCGATTTAATTAATTCAGTTAATCCTTAAACGTTTAACTAGCTTGTTTTCAACAGTTGGATGTTCTTCGCGCAGACGCGAAATGCCCTACACGCTATATCAAGAATATAATGCTATATAAGTTATACGATTAATAAACGTCTCTCAAAGGTATTGAGTCGTCGTCTCCATAATCAGTTTCTCGTCGCAGTCGTGTATAAATATGTCCCAGATTATCCCCGAAATAGTTACACCTTAACAGTTATGTGTTTTCTCTCTTCGCGAGCGTTTGTTTGACTGCATTATAAAAATCAGTATGTGTCGGCGAACGGTGTGTGTGTGTCTGTGTGTGTGTGTGAAAATGTACGCGTTTTAATTCATTTCGCCTGCTTGTTTTTCTCTCTCTCTCTCAATACAATTGCCATTCGAATCGTCGGAGAGGCTGGGGCGCCGTCTAGCGCACCTTGACGGCCGGCACGAAGAAGCCGCACTTGCTCAGCCAGATGCCGACGCCGGTGCCCAGCAGCAGCGAGAGGAGATTGGTGAGGAAGAGCGTGCAGAGGCCTTTGCGCGAGAACACCGAGCTGTCGCCGACGCGCGCGTACCGGAGGCTCAGGTCGCGCTTCGCCGGACGGAAGGCCCAGTTCTTCGGCGGGAGCTGGTCGGGGCGGCTGCTCCAGTCGACGAAGAAGTCGCCGTCCTTGAATAGAAAATGTAACAATATCAGTTCCAGTTGGTGCTTGCGACACTTGATTACAAAAGGCATTCGAGTTTCAGGGAACGAATTTTCTAATTTTCTGTGCGATTATCACAAGAAGCATCAATCTCAACATGATATTTGCTTGGCAATTATTTCTTAACTCTCGTCTATTAGGTGGAGTAATAAGTAATGAGCGCTTTTATCGCCTACATTTTTTGTTATCCCAAAAGCAGGTAGAGATAGAAAATCCGGTGGATTAAGCTATTCATTCAAAATTTCGCACATCTTTCCATCTACGTTTTTATCATCAAATCATAACAATCACGCCATCAGTACGAGCGCTATTCAATTTGATGTACATGTAATTGTGTGTCCGTTATTGTCCTCGATGCTCAACTGACGCCTGTGACTCATTGTTGTGTATTTTAGCGCAGTGAGCACGTGCGCAATGCATGCTTACAGTGTCCTCCAATTCTTATAGTACAGCAACTTGCGCATTCCTACTTCCTGGAATGGTAAATAGTTCCATAATAAATCTCGTTTTTCGTGTGTTTTTTGCGCGACAAGAATGGTGAGACGTAGTATTCAATTCCGGTAAAATAAACTGCAGTAAAGTGATCGTGAATCTTGTTTTGTAAAACTTACAAAACGCAGCGATTGAATTACA
>JAODGE020005288.1:0-16642 GCA_027574965.2 Ecitophya simulans
TGGAGGTGGCCAGTGGGGAGGACATCACAATGCTCTCGCGTCGGGGCGGGGTGCTTGGTAGGGGTGTGCGCACATCAATAAGCAGCTTCGTTACGCGTGACCGTGGTGTCTCCTCCAACAAGTTGTACGTCGCATTGCCGCTGCTCGCGCTGCTGCTGTCCGCGTGCGAGAGCACTGCTTGTGGTGACTCGGTCGAGCTCGCGGCACCCATCGCCACCTTGAGAGGTGCCGCGCTGTCCTGGGCGACGAGACTCTGCCGATGGCAGGGAGTGGCAGCCTCCTTTTCTCTGTTAGGGATAGTCTCTGAACGACGCTGCGTTGATGACGCTGGTAGCTGTTGCCCTCCATTGTCGCGATGTCTGGAGCGACGGCGCTCCGTTGCGTAGCGGGAGGCGAGACACGGCGACAGCAGTACTGGCACGCCAATGGTAACCTGTGCTAAGGTCCGAAATGCGGAGTCCTTGCTGCTGTGTGGAGTTACGGAGGGCGTAGGGGTGCTGGCAACCTGGCGGTTTGCTGAGCTTGCTTGTGACCGCCGCGGTGATGCTGGCGGGGGAGCTTGCACTTGTTCATGTGGCTGCTCACAGCGTCGCTGCTGCACCTCATTTGGCTCTGCTCGCTCCCCTGCCTTCTCTGCTTCCTCCAGTCCGCCACCCTGCATGCTCCTACTCACGACGCACAGGGCAGTGGTGCGCCGCACAGAGCACTCCGATGACGCCGCAGTACTGCCTGATGATGACGGAGGGGAGCCCTTACGGGGACGGCCGCCGGGAGTGGCCGTAGGGGTCGACGGTGCACAGGTCACCGTGCTGATGGTGGCAGCGCGGGGACTTGCGGCTCCGCGACTCCGTGTGTGGTGGAAACCACTCTCACTCCGTGCTGGTCTCAGCGTTACAGTGCACGGTGACTGGAGGGGCGTCGTACAGCGCACTGCCTTACTCGCCAGTTGCTGCTGTGGATGCGGCTTATCTCCGCCGTTGACCCTGTCACCTCTGCCGGGGTCGCGCCGCAGTACATCTTTCAAGAAGGTCTCGCTGGTATTGCTGCATATGTTTGCTTCGCTGGCCCCCTGATTGCGCAGCTGGAGCCGTCGCTTGACCTCGGGGTGACGTGGCGGGGGCGAGGGAGGCTCCGAGGCCCTCTCGCAAGATGCAGTAGGCTCCTTCTGCACCTTGGCGATCATTGGGGCGGCGCAGGTTGAGCGCGGCGGTGGATCAGGTAGTAGCTGCGCGGCCACGGCAGCGGCCGGAGCGTGAGCCTGCACCAAGTGCTGTCGCTGCAGCTGTGTGCGCCGAGGCTTAGGAGGCGGAGAAGACTTCACTTCATACAGTCCGCCAATGCCGCTGACAGGATGAGAGACATTGACCCGCTGCTGCTGTAGGGCTGGCACTATCGGTGTGTGAACGCACGATTCCTTCATGTATTCACTTGGCCGCCACTTCGCTGCGGCGTCGTCCTCGCGAGCACTGCCCACACTTCCCCCATCGTCATCGTCGAGGTCGAAGTTGACCACAATCTCGACAGTGCCCCGGCCGCGCGGCTCCTGCGAGGGCGAAGGACTCTGCTCGAGAGTATCCGAAGGCCGTTCCATAGGCGCGGTTGGCTGGAGTTCTACCGGAGCGAAAACGTCCACTAACGAGCCTTGTTCTTCGGGTACCGCCACGACTGACTTCTCCACGCACACAGTCGCCATCCACATCGGCGTCGGTGGGCCCAGTGCGTCAGCATCCACAAAAAGCTCCATCGCTGGGTCCAGCTCCAACTCCGCCGCGGTGGACTCGCTCCCGAGAGGGGCACTGTGAATCGGTGAGTCCACCAGCGAGAGACTATCACAACGCCCGTCGTGCAGGTCACCGGTCTCCAGCATGCGACTCAGCTCGTCACTCAGGTTCGTACTTGTGGCTGGCGAGACGCATGGCGAACTGTGGCGCGTGGTGGTGGTGGTCTGCCATGGAGGGTAAAGAGCGTCCCTGCATTGTTGCAACATGACATCGTCTATGGGGCGGCAGTTCAGGGCATCGTTCATGAACAGAAAAAGCGCACTGCTGAAAACGACCCAGTTGACCCTCGTCAGCTCCCCTTCACCACCAGAGGGGCCTGGGGTTCCGCCCGCGGCGTGCCGCTCACTAATTCGAATCATTTCGGCCCACAGCGGTCTCTGCACATCCCTGCTCTTCAGTTTACTGACGCAACTCCACAACGCAGGCTCGTCTTCTTCCGGGAAGTACGCAACAAATTGCTCAATGTTGGCGAAGCGGTGCAGTATCGTTTGTAAACCATTTTCATCCACGTAGCGGCTGGACACACCACTCGCACTGCTATCGTCATCGAGGAAGGCGCTGGACTGAAAGAGCGACCACAGCGCCTGCTTGTAGGACCGCTGCCCGCAAGACATTGGCTTCGAGGCGCGCACTAAATGTAAATAATATATCTACAGATCTAATGGTAATCTGATTATTATGGATGAAGCACGTAGCAAAAAAAACACAAAGTAGAAATGAGCAGCAGGCAGTTATCCTGTCTAAGAAAAACTGAGGAGCTTTTCTTTGCCAAGGGAGGGAGAGATGCACGTTTTCACGTACAGTAGACGGCACGCCAGCAGTGTATACATGCACACGACACCGAGCTTAGGTGAAGCTCAACGTTATGAAGTCTGTGGATAATTGACGGGCTCAGACAAGAGGTGCCCCTCTCAGCCTCGCACCTGTCCGTCCAGTCGCCGCTGTTCTCAAAAAAAAAAAACACTCACATGCGTATGCGTACGTATACTCCTTCTTCTCTGACCAAGCGGAGACACACACATATATATATATAGGTACTCCCGTATTTGGCTAATTTGGTAGTTTCTGCTGCGATTGCCACCGATCGCCACGGCTTCGACTGCGTGCCAGCAAGCCACCAACGCTAGGCTGAAGAAACTTCAAGGGTAGCACCGCGGCCCGCATCGATATGCCCAGCTTATCCATCTCCGACCACTGCACCGGAATTGGGTTAAGCCCAGCAGCGGCAATGCTGTCCATGGAGCGGTCATACCCTTTTTGGACGAGCACATCAGGGGAGTAGTCAACGCCGTAGAAAGAGAAGAAGTGGCAGCCAGGTTCAATATACACAGTTTGCAAGGCGCCATCACCCGCTTGCTGCTGGTACTGGTCAACAGCCAGCAGTCCGTGCTCGTCCTTCCACGCGAGTAGCACGTTATTGCCGGCGAAGCTAAAGTAATCACCGAGTGGAGGTGCGTCGCCTTCTTGCTCTAAGCTGACAACATCAAACCTTTGCAAACCCTCCTTGACCTCGTACAGCTCCCTGAGAATCTGATGGGCGACCGCGTTGGTGCGTGGTCCGTGACCCACCGCTATACCAGTGGGGAGACACACGACATCTCCGCTGTGGCAACGGCACGAGTCATTGTCCTGGAGATAGGATGCCACTGTCGTTGGTCCACCAGCACCTCGGATGTAGCGCATTGTCTCCATGAACTCAGACAGTCGGTGCTCTAGTCCGGCGTACGGCATGCCAAGGAAGGTGGGGCCAATGCTGGCTAGCTGGTCCCCAACGCGGAGGCTGTCTACTCCCGCACGCTCGGACATCAGATGCACCTTGTCCACCAGCGTGGAGTGCTGCAGGGTTTTGTAGAAGCCACGAAATTGCTGATTGAGCAGATCGCGATTGACAACAATTCCGTTCGGACCTGTGCTGGGGATACTACGGTAGTGCGGTGCGCGCACAAACGCGTGCAACGCCATCAGCGCCCGGCTACCATGCATGCTGGGGAGGCAGTGAGAAAGAGAGAAAAAAGGAGCCTAACAGTAATAACAGCCCATACAATACGAGCAATCGATGCCAATGTGAGGGTCTATCTGGACGGCACTAACCCTTCCTTCTCCTCAACACTTCTTTTTGCTTTGAGACGGTAAACGATAAGGTGAAATGGACGCAGCAAGTAGTGAGTGGACCCCATGCATGTATATGGTAACTTGGGAAGATCGCCATTTCCTCCCCTCTTTGTGTTGTTAACTAGTAGCCGTCAACATGAGGGGTACCCATTTCACCCTTTCCAACTCTTTCAATCATATATTCCCCGCTGTCACTGTCGCATTCTTCTCGTCACTAGGATCTATCTAAAAAAAACGCATCTAAACTATTTATTAGAGAACTATATACAGTGTCGGAGGCTGCATCAGGTGATAGCACACACACACAGACACATCATCTTCCCAACCTCCAGGGTGGGGGATGGCGCCGGTGTGCTACTTTTCTGTGGGTGGAGCTGCGCCGAAATACCTGCGAGCCACGTAGCGGTGTACATCCACATTCCTCCAATGCGCGCCACGCCACTGCGCGTTCGGTGCTGTACCTGCAACAGTCGCGCGCCTGGTGGAGGAGGAAGCAGCGTATACTGCAAGAGGGTGGGTGTGGGAGAGGGTGGCGGAGGGTGACGGCTGAAAGTCATAAATGTTCCTCCACAGCGCTGACTTACGGGTTGTGGCGGCGCTACCACCTGGGCGCAGCTGAGTTACGTGCTGGGATGTGCGGCGGCTTGCTTGTGGTAAGCGTGGCACCACGACGTGTTGTGGCTGCCCGTTGAACACAATACTTGGCGCCACCACTGAGATGGCAGCGGGTAAGCTCTTTACATGCACAACTGGCACAGAAGTGGGCTGGGCCACCGCTGGCTCCGGTAGCGCACTGATAGCAGTCGGCGCTTCCGCTGCGGCTGGGGGAGCCGCTGGAGGGGCAGGTGGGGCTACTGGGCTGGCCACAGGGATGGGTGCCGGTGCAGGGATGACCGCAGGAATGGGAGCTGGCGCAGGAACGGCCTCTGCAGCAGCGGCTGCAGGAACACTCACCAGAGTTAGGGCAGCCGCGAGTGGTGGTGGTGGTGATGGTGGAGACGGTGCGAGCTCAGCAGGTGGTGGAGTGCGCGTCTTGTTCGCCTCCGGTGCAGCCCCAAGCGGATTTGTGGCATCGGGTGAGCGCTGACCACTGCCAGTCCCGACAGCTGCCGAACACAGCGACGAGATGCTCTTGTTCCCGCTCGCTAAGTTTGGGGGTGTGGTGCGCCTGTCAGGCGGTGTCGAGCGCGCCTTCCGCTCCCAGGGCGGTAGAGCCCTCGTCCCGGTTTGAGTGGGGCTCCCAAACACATTGGAAATGTCCAGTGCGATGCCGCCGGGCTTCACTGCGGCTGGGACCTCAGGAAGGGGCGCGGCTGCAGGCACTAGCACGGGCGCAGGGAGAGTAGCGGGGGGCGGAGGCGGCACAGCGACCGGCGGCGGAGGTGGAACACTCATCCCGTGGACACACACAGACCCCCACTCACCACTGCGTGCGCTACACACTAATGAAAGAGAAACCCTTCCCCCACTCGTGGCCACTCCGCACGACAATTCTATCGTGTTTCTCTGCACAGAATGAGGAATCACCACGAGCAGAAGCAGAAAGAAGAACAAAAAAAAGAACAGACATATGTGAGAGCAACTATTGCGTCAGTGCCAGTGCGCAATTACAATTATGTGACCTCAGGTCATACTGCCAGCCGGCTTTCTTAAGCTCCAAAGTGCATGGACACACGTCATTGCTCGTCTGCGCTCTCTTGGTAGCCTCTCACGTTCCCCCTGCTTTTCCTCTCTTCGTCTTGTTCGTTTCTATAGGTTACAAAAGTCTATTCCCATCCCTCGCCTTACCCTCGGAGAGCATCTATACCCACGGGACCTGTAGGGCCCCCTCCCCCACGACGGTCGCGCGTGCCTACACACGCAGGCCCATCGTACAAGGATGGGGATTTACTTAGTCTCAAGTGGCTTCTGCTGCTCTGATGCACTGGAGGGGGGTCCTGCCTTCTTGGACACCGCCGGGGCCCTTCCACGCAGTGGCTCCACCTTCACTGACAGCATCCGTCCTGTCCGCCGTGCTCGCTTCTCTATGTCGGGTGTCCGCAGGCTTGGCTGGGCCCCGTAATAGCGCCGCTGGATATAGTTACCGACGTTTGGGTTCGTCCACGCTACACCCTCCCACCTCCCGCCTCCGGCGTCCGCGCGCGCTAGCGCATCCGCGATGGTGACTGGGGCGGTGGCTGCCGCTGGAGCGGTACCGCTGCTGACAGCCACTGGAATGCCATCGGGACCAACGATGAATGCGACGCCCGCAACTCCACCCTCGGCAGCAGTCTGGGCCGGCAGCGGTGGCGGTATGGTGGGCTCGCTGCCGGGTGTCACTAGCGGGCCGCCGACCCCCAGCGCGGAGGTGGTGGCTGGGGGCGGCAGCTCCGCACCAGAGGGAGTCGGGTCAGTAGCAGTGGTGACTGGGGCTGGTACCGGCACTCCGGTGTTTCCCAGCGGCTGCGGCACGGGGGCCACGCCTGGTGGGGCACTGAGCGGCGGCATGGGCTGCACAGCAGCTGGGACGGGGTCGCTCACGCCGTATATAGGCGACGCCGTGGCGGTAGCGGGCGCGGGGACAGGGGCGCCCGGGGCCGCTACCTGAGCGGGTGGCAATGGCACAGCGGCGGTGCCGGGCGCTGTGCCGGGCGCGGTTCCGAGTGGTGGTAGTGGCAGTACCGCGGGGTTCAGGAGCCCGGCAGCGATGGTGTTGGCTCCCGCTACGCCATCTGCGGGGACTGGGACGATGGGATATGGCATTGCCAACACTCCGCTAGCAGTGCTGCCAGCCACCACTCCGATTGGAAGAAGGCCACTGGTGGCAGAGGAGCCAGTCAACGCGGTGCCGTCTGCCTTTACCAGTGCGGGGTATCCGGGCACGCTCGGTGGAAGCGAAAGCAAAATGGGCTCCAGGCGAGCGGAAGTCCCAGGCGCGATAAACTCCAGGTCGTTCTGCGCTGCCAGCATCAATGCGGCAACCGTTGACAGCTCCCTCTCAGCTTGCTCCAACTCCTTCTTCCTTGCCTGCAGCCTCGTCTCTGCCTCGGTGTGACGCTCGTCGGCAAGACGCTTCTGATCGCGGAGCTTGATGGTGAAGTCAGTGAGGCTGTTGGGGCCGCCTCCCAAAGCCGTGCTGCAGCGCCGCAGGACGTTCATGGCGTGATTGTCGCGGCTCTCTGACAGGGCAACTTGCTCCCGCAGTTGTTCATTTCGCTGCGACAGAGACGCGCGGAACTCTCGGTAGGGTGTGGAGCCTGAGAGGTACCACGTGGCGTCGTTCAGGAGTTCATGGTCCGCTGACGTCACAGTGTACTCGTCCTGATACCAGCACCGCACCAGCCCGTCACTCCCAGCTGACCACACCACGAAGCGAGTGAGCTGAGCGGGACTGGCGAGTGTGGTAACCCAGCCCCGCGATTGATCCTCCACCCGCTGCAACAGTGTCCCCATCGCGGTGCAGAATACGCCAACGGTACCATCAGCCGACCCCGAATAGACGCGACTGCCAACTTTACGAAGGCAGTTGATGCGCGCCTCGTGGGGCTTCGTGATTTCCAGGGGCTCACAGGTGCGCAGTAACCACCGCGCGAGCTTCCCACTGTTGTCCCCAGACCACATGGTCTCCCCGACGCGGCAGAGAGCGAAGACGCCACCGCTCTGGGAGTGGAAATATCCACACAGCCGCATTCCGCCGGTGCCGACGTCCCATACCTTCACGGTACAATCCTCGGCCCCGGTTACGACTGCATTTCCTTCGGCGTAGATGCAGTGTACCGGACCCTCGTGCGTGTGGGAACCAGTGAACACGCGTATGTGCCGCGCCCCCTCCACGCGCCACTGCACCACCTGCCCGTCGCCTCCACCTGAGTGGACCAGTCCACCGAACTCCGCCATGCAGTTGACGCTGGAGACGTGTCTTTGCAAGGTAAGCAGTACCTCCCCCGTCTCGCCGTGGCACACTTCGATGGCGCCGGTGGAGAGTCCAACCCACACCTGCGGCTCACCGCTGCGGGTGGTGACGGACACCAGCGAGCGCACCACGCGGCTGGCAGGTGGTGGGCCACTGCTCACCCCGAGTCGCGGCCGAATCATCGAGGAAGGCGGAGCCACTGCGGTCTCGCGGGCGTCCCCACACCGATGCACCACCTCTCCAGTCCGTCCATTCCGAATTTCGAGACTGCCGTCCGCGTAGGACGTCCACACGAGATGTCTGCTCGTCGTCGTCGCCCGCGGGGGAGCCGGAATCACTAGTGTCTTGTCGTTGACCAGTAGCTCGCTTGCTACTTCGCGATCGCTCCAATTTTGCTGTGGTAAGGGCTGCGCCCCCAGATGGCCAGTGGGGCGAGTGCGTGAGTGCATCATCTTTGACTTCTATGCCTATCCTTTAGTGATGTCCTTCTGAATCGGTCACCGCTTCGTCAAATAATAATAAAAAAGGAGTGAGAACACACAAAACATAATGATCAGCAAGATACTTTTGTTTCTGGGGGGAGGGGGGATGGGGCCCATAATATCCCGCAGAGCACTGATCGTGCTAGTGCACGTGCATGTGATTTCGAATATACATAGAGAGGCACATTGCTCACTCACACCTTACACACATACACACACACAGACGCACGTACATTATGTGTGCTTGTGCTCAATGGGAACGGCTGGCCAAGAGCACTGTTGCTACACGCTCGGTATTGCGTTCTCCGAGTCGCTAGTATGACTTTGCTCACTCTATGTGCGTACGAAGTCGGGACTCGCGCTCCATAATCTATGATAAGAAAGCACACTCCTCTAAAAGGACATCCGGCGGGTTCGTTTTTCCACAGATGGCTGGACAGAGGTACCATCACCTACAAGGAGTGGTGTGGCGGCAGTTGTAGTACCAGCAGACGACATCGGCACGCCAAACACAGGGACTGCAGTGGTTGATTGGCGCGGGCCTGGCGGGGGTGGAGGTGGGACGCTACCGAGCTGTGGCTCGTAGCTCTTGCTGTGCGCCTGCTGCGCAGGGGCTGCGGCCGCTGGTAAGCTGCTCAGCGACGGGGAGGTGAGGTTACCCTGCAGAGGATTTGACCCAGCAGATGTGAAGGTGGGGAGCCGACTGCCCATCACCGCTAGAGGTAGAACTGCGGCAGCAGTGACGCTGGGGCCTACGGCAGCGGTTACGCTCGTAATCACTGGGATTGGGACGGCTGCGGCTGGGGGCGGAGGAATGGGCCCCGGTCCACCACTGCTGGGTACCACCACAACCGGAGGCAGAGGCACTGTGGCCATTGCAGTGGGTGGGGCCACGGCGACGCTGGGCTGCGCGTCACCGGCCAAGACTGGTGCTGGGACCTGCGGCTGTAGTAGGAGAAGTTGCTGCGCCGCGCTCAGGCGTGCTGCCTGTGCCGCCTCTGTGATCTTCTGTAGGTTCTTGCGCATCACATCGAGAGTCTCCTTCTTGCGAGAAAGGACGCGCTCCATCAATTTCCCTTCCTCGGTCTTCTGAGTAGTATTTTGCTGCACTTCCTTGACGGAGTTCTCCAGCATCCAGTACTTGACCGCCGACGACTGCAGCGCTTCGTTGCCATCAGCGAGGAACTTGCGAACAGTCTCGTCGCTGCCGTTGGACAGGAGCACCAACTCGGCCAGCTCTTGTCGCTCATCCAGCAGCTTTTCGTTTGGCTCGCGGTAGGGCTGCCGCGTGGCGTAGTACCACCGCATGTCGTTGAAGCCCTCACGGTGCGCTGTCATTGACACGTGCTCATCGTGGTGCCAACAGCGAATTGTGTTGTCTGCTGCACCGGTCCAGAGGTAGTACCGATCCACCTCCACGGCGCACTGCACCCCCATCACGCGTTTGCCTGCGTGATCATTGACTTGTTGAACAATGCTGCCGTCGAGAGCATTGAAAATACAAATGATGCCGTCCGCGGAGCCCGAGTATACCCGCGAGCCAACCTTCTGGAGGGTGACCACACGTGCTCCGTGCGGCCTCGAAACGAGTAATGCCACACAGTCCTGAAGGCGCCACACTATCACCTGTCCACTATCGTCGCCCGACCACATCGTCACCCCTGTGCGGCACAGTGCTGAGACGCCTCCTCCGGAGGAAGCGTGGAAGTTGCCGACCTGTACCACCTGTCCGGAGTCCGCATCCCACACACGGACTGTACGATCGTCTGAACCGCTGATCACCGCAGATCCCTCGGCGTAGAGACACCTTACGTAGTTGCTGTGGCCGCTCAGTACGCGCAGTAGCTGACCGTCCACCACACGCCACTGCGCGATGGTGAAATCACTGCTCCCGCTGTACACCGCTGTCCCGCGACTGGCAGTAAGGCAGTACACACCAGACATGTGCTTCCGCAACTGCCGGCGCAGGGTGTGGGTGTTACCATCGTACACTGCAACAGTACCGCTGGAGAGACCGAGCCATACCTGCAGTTGTCCTGTGACACTACACACGACCGCCAGCATGCACCACACCTTTGTCACAGATGTCGGCCGCGCGCCAGTTGCAAAGGCGTGGGCCATCTCACCGGTGTGCACATCCCGCACCTCAATGCCCCCATTGCTCAGGGCTACCCACACGTGACGTCCTGCCACCGCCATGGCCGTTATCGAGTCCGTTGCCTGGAAGGCATGGGTTCTCGGTGTCACACCAGCAAAGAACTTTTCGCCGCTGTGCGACGCTGTGGGGTACGAAATCATCTCTTGCGGTCCCTTCTGGTCAAAGTCCTCTCTGCTAATATACCTATCACTACAAATATTATATATATATATATATATATAATACGTGTAGACAGATCTATGAGTATGCGTGTGGGCGTACGCCAGGAGGCTTCAGCAGTATAGTCTCCTAGTGTATTTGATTATTCAGAGACACACACAGAGGGAAAGATATATATGTGTAAAACAGTTGAACAGTGTTACTACAAGAGCATACTAGGCTCAGCACAGGTAGTAGAGGGCTCCCCCTGTCCCTTCTCCCACCCCAAAGTGACACCACCGCTCGCAGGCAGAGTATGCCTGCACGAACACATACAGGGCCTGTTATAACTACAGGAACAAATGGAAAAATAAACAAATAAGCAAAAGAAAAAACAATACTCGACTATAAAAAGTGTAAGTGCAGTGCACACGCATGCTTGAAAGAGGAGTACACGCACGCACGCATGCTTGAAAGAGACCAGCCACCAATCCCCTTCTAATCGCTGAGCATAATTTGTAAACCATTATCCCTGAGGAACGGGAGGCCCCGCTCTCTCTCTCTCCTCCTCTCCGCCTCAACCTCCCCGAAGCAAACAATCAAAGAATGCACTAGAAAACAGAACATGCTAGCTATACAGGCATACTCCATCGCCTCCGTCCCTCATCCTCTGCCTTTCTCCACACAGAACATGCACACTTGCATTCTGTTGTTCTTCTTCCTTTCAACGGGCCCGTTACAGCCGTCAAAGGTTTGGTCTCGTGGAGACTTGCGGGTTGTAGCCTCCGCCGGGATATGATGGCCTCCCAGTCGAGCGAAGGTGCAGTGGGGCATCCCACATCGGATTGTCGGCGTGGACCCGCTCGTCGTCCACCACCACCAAGATACGCACCACATCCGTGGCGACAAGGCCGATCCTCCCCTCTACACACAGCTCGGGTGCTAAAAAGAAGCGTGTGCGCCAGGCCAGCGTTGGGCCCCTTTCTGTGGTGGAAGTGGAAGGATTCGTTGCTGTCGTAGTGAAGGGATTACAAATAACAAATTGATCCATCAGCTCAGAATGGCCAATCACATCAAAGAGAAGGTAGGCTTCTCTCCTCGTTATCTCTACGAGCTTCCCCGTGAAGTCTCTCAGCATACGATTCGTTGGTGGCGGCGGGAGCTGTAAAGGGGGTCTCAGCTCAGCTCTATGATCGGCGCCGTTGACCTCTGGGCCTTGTGACGACTGTGATGACACGGCTGGCCGGCCTCTGCGGTTGCGTGTGGTGTTCCCATTGTTCAGCACTGCGCGGTGATGGTTACCGAGATACAGCCGCCGCTGCCGGGCCCCGCCCAGCGTCGCACCGAGTGCCAAGAGAAACATTTCGTCCTCACCATTAGTCACGTCTGTGATGTGAATGCGGGTGGTGCTGGAGAACTCATCTGAGAACAGGTCCATCAGCGTCATGAGCTCCCCACCGGTGAGGTCGGCCTCACGTTGCTGCCCGGCGGACTCGGAGTGCTGATGGATGCTTAGGCCGGGAAAGGAAGGAGGGACAGTGCCGTTGGCCTCCGCATCCGTGAGCGCCATCACATACTGCAGCACATCTTCCTCACTTGCCCCTAGCCTTTCCAGAGCTGCCATGTGCTCCGAGAGAGCAGAGTTGCTGCTCCCACCACTGCTGCCTGCGGGTGACACCACCGGGACCCGCTCTGGCTTGTACACACGGATTCTGATGGGCATCGACGCGTTGTGGAGTATAGGAAGCCCTACTGGTGGAGGCCTCGGTGGGGCAGTGGAGCTCAGCAATGTGCTGAATGTGGTGGCTTCGCCGTCGATTGGGCGGCTAAGCGGTGCTGCAGCATTGCTCTGCGTCGTCTCCTTCCCCAAATGCAGAGGAACTGAGAAGAACCCGGTTGCCTTGTCTTCCCTCTGGGAGACCTCGCGGAAGTGCCATTCGCGGTGAGCGTCGCGTGCGTAAAGACGATGCTCCAGCCGCAGACGGTCGTAAGCTGAGAGCTCGCCCTTCTTCTGCGGAAACGCTATCGCGGTCGTCAACAGCGCGCCACCGCGCATGTCCATAATGTCCTCGTGAAAAAAGCGCAGCTGCTGCTCCCATACGCTATCTCGCGAATGTAGTTGCTCACGCACACCGCGACAGGAACTGGCCAGGTGGCGCACGTCCCTGTATGAGAGGAAGGCAGTTATCCAGTCCCAGCAATCCACTGGAATCTGCAGCAGTGCCGCATTCAGTGCATTGTGTTTCTCTGCCTCCTTCCTTGCAGCCTCCCTCTCCGCCGCTGAAACACCGGAGGGCAATGCAAACACATCATCCGCGGGCAGCTGACCCTCCGTCGGGGGTGTGCTTACCTTCACAAAGGGAGAAGTTTTCACATTTACTCCGGACGGAGGCGCTGCGGAGTTGCTGGCCAGTCGTGATGCCCATGTAGCCATCTCTCCCCCAACCTCCCCCTCCTTGCTGTTTTCGCCCCTCTAAGCGTCACTTTTTTGGCTACAACAACCACCTTTTGGTAACGTCAATACCAGCGTGTCGAGAGCTCCTGTATGATTGCGCAGATATAAATACACACACAGTAGAGTATATATATATATATACTCTAACCACTTGCAAATTCGAAGCTGAACTCTATCTTCCCTCGAGCAAATCACTCACGTGAGCACACACACACGCACGCATGCAGGTGAAAATGCCAATCTACAGCTTCGTACAGAGAATGTGCCGGTTCACCTTGTACTTGTAGGTTCTAACACCCTCTCTTTCTCTCCTCCTCCCCGCACCACCTGCTTATCCTTGTAAGTCTTGGACTTTTTTTTCGCCCCCTTTTGTTTATAGTGCAACTAGCAGTAGTTGTGATTGAGGGCACCACACGATTGTGATTGCGTTGAGATCAACAGAGGGAGAGAAGGAGAGACGATGAGATTCTAGCATATGGCATACATACAGGGGGGGGGGGGGCGGCGGCGGCGATCGAACGTAACGAGGTAATACTTGCTAGGATATATATTTTTGCGTCATTACTCTCCTTTTCTCTCTTCCTCGTCCTCTACTTCCGGCTGTTATTCTTATTAATGTGAAGAATCCACACAGTACACTTGCCTTGTGTAAACCAAAACAGCCGCAGCACTGACCCGGAAACACGCACACACACACAAACAGGCAAACGGAGTGATGTGCTGCCAAATCATCTCCTTTTTCCTGTTCTCTGTTTCGGCTGCCGATGCTGTTGTCGTTTAAATGCGATTCCATCCCGGGATGCCAGTGGGTGAGTCCTTGGGGGCCAACTGTCGCCGCTTAAGTGCTGCGGTCGGTCTGTACCGGTTCGCGATCTGGTGCCAGCGGTACCACAGTTGCCGGTACACGCGTGGCCTAAAGACGGAGTTCATTTCTGTGTAGTGTAAACCAGCGGTAAATGGCTGCGGGGCGCTATCTTGCGCAATCATTGCACGCCGGGAGTCCTCCTCCAGCATGGCCTGCAGTTGCTCTGGAAGAATTTGCTGATCCCCACGAAGATTGAGGGAGAGCAATGTGGCAGCTGCGCGTTGCTCCGGGATGCGCTTCATCTCCTCGATTTCGCTGTCCTGTGCGCGGCCCCGGTACACATCCGGCTCCCATTTATTCTCGTATCCGTTTACACCTCGTTCGGCTGCCAACCGCAACAGGGCGCTCGCCTCACGGGGACGCATATTCCGGACAAGACAGTCGTGAAAAAAACTGACCATATTTGGATGGAGCTGCCGATCCTCTTCCACAATCTTCTCTAGCACCTTACTCGCCGATTGCCAGTGGTTGAAGCCAGGAATCGTCATGGTAACTATAACTGAATTGTGCATTGTGTCCGTCGTGTCGAAGCCGTTTGCCTCACATGCCTGAAGGGCCTCAAGTGCAACCCGCCAGTGCTGCAGCTTCTCAAGGCGGTGATTAATCTTAAAGTCGTAGTTGTAGCCGTGATCGGCGTTCGCCATGCCGTTGACCAGATAATAGTATGTGGCGCCGTTGGGCTGCACATTGTCCTCTTGCATGGCCCGCACGACACGCACCATCTCGAGCGCTCGCCCCCACATGGACTGTGAAAATAGAACAGTGTTGTAGTGCTCTTGCGTCAGCCGGTACCCCACCATACGCCCCTTAGAGGCAAAGACCATCGCCTTCTGCCAGGACGTCGTGTTTGCCATTCGCCGCAGGACGCGGAGAAACTCCGTGGGGTCACGGCGCGTCGGGTCCGTCATTAGTCACCAACGTGTATGTAAAACCCCTATGTGAACCTAACCACGCAATCGCCAGCTGCCAAAAGATGATAGAAGCGAAGAGGGGGGGGCAATAGAAGTAGTTGATTACACTCAGATCATGGGAACTTTTCCAACGCAGGGCCTACGTGACAGTATGTAGTCGTTGCGCTCTCGTTCACTAGGCCCCTCCCTCTCCTCCAGACACACACACACACAGTCCCTCGGCGTGTACACTGCACATGCACACATCTAACTGCAAATAGAACACTGATTTTTCACTTCGAGCAAGTAACCCAGAGTAATTGCATGGGAGGGAGCCATATAATGCTTGTTGATTAGTCTAATCCACCCCAAATACTACTGAGGCATTAGAAACCACATGCGCAAAAAAAAAAATTGAAATTATAATTTATCTACCCAGCAATAATACATCGTTCTCCTGCTCCCCTTCCTCACGAGTCCTCCTACTGTCATGGATTGCTTGCTGTATGCGGTTTTTGCGCAGGCCCACTTAGGAAAAATGTAAGTACCGGCTCTGCCAGCAAGAGCACAAGACAGACAGACACATTCTCGCAAGTAGTGGAGGACCGAAAATTATGTATGCGCGCTTAAAGGTAACGAGAGCAAAGAGAAAGCAATGAAGCAACATCACCGTGCGGGCGGGACGAACTACAAATAAAAGTAATTACGATTACGTATATATAACCATATACGCATGCACATATAGGTTGCTCTCCCAGCATCACTGAAAGTGATGATAGCAATTCTAAAACATGCAAATACGTACACGCATACGCCGCAGGTGAGCAAATAATACATGCATTTATGAGCCTCGGAGCGTGCACGAAAACAGGTTAGCGATTCCTTGGCTTTCGCATATCCCTCAGAAAACGTCTACGCCACTGCCCCTCACCATCAGGTTGAGAAGATCCTCAATAGTGTCACTGCGGGCACACATCTGCTCCACCTCCGAAGGACTTAATTCAGCGCCCTTCTTCTTGAGGTCATTGATGATGCTGTGTACGCGCTGGATCAACTCCGGGGTGATCTCCTCAGTCTCTGAAAAGTAGTGCTTTACCATCTGGGTAGCGCAATCCGAAGTGAAGTTGCCCATGTGCAGCTTCATCGTGATCACCCCAGGGCGCACCAGCGCACGATCCAGGTGCTCAATGTGGTTTGTTGTCATGACGACGATGCGCCCCGGAGAGTCGAGAATGCCACCGAGTGCGTTGAGGATGCCCTTAACAGACAGCTTGTCCGCGTTCAGCATGCTAGTCAGAGGCCCCGTCCCTTTGCTGTCGCTTATGGCAACTTTTTCCTCCACCGGAGGCACTGCCTTGCTCTCCCCCTCCTCCGATGACCTATTCTCTTCATCCACCTTACCGTTGTCCTCGTCGCATGTCACAGTGGTGCTGGCGTCGCCAGGGGGAGCATCATCTTTGGCGGTGGTCGCCTTAGCTGCTTCAGCCACCGCCCTGTCCGTCTCCGTGCTCGGTGCCTCCTTGCTCTTCACAACGTCGGTGGTGGCGTCGATGTCTTCCAGCATGTAAATCACTTTATCGCGCCTGATCTTCGAGATCTTTCCCTGAGACCCACCGTAGTTATCCTCGTCCTCCTCATTCTCCACGGACATGCGCTCCTCATAGAGGCACTCCATCAACTCACTGTTGGTGCGAATGCGCGAGAGTGACATGAAAAGGATGTGCCGCTTCGTGTGAGCGGCAAGGGCCCTCACAAGAGTGGTCTTGCCCGTTCCCGGCGGTCCATATAGAAGTAACGTTAACCGCTGCGGTGACCCAGCGACAGAGAACTTGCCAGTTCGAGTTTGAAATTGGTTGACCAAAGAAACAA
>JAODGE020005309.1:0-36592 GCA_027574965.2 Ecitophya simulans
ACGATTTGAAATATCAGGAGAGTAGGAAATATTGGAATGTCCAAGCCTCCTGATATTTCAAATTGTCGGAAACTTGAAGGATGAAACAAAAAAGGGAGTGGTGTTATGGGAATCTATATTAAGTACTTTGACCGTTTATTTGAATGTTTAAAAATTGTTATATTTTGCAGAAGTGCAATTAAATCTTTGCCATACTAAGTCAGGCGCTTTTTCTAGCGGTAATGTTTGCCAAAAAAAATCCTAAGCATATTTTGCCACATTTCGACGATTTGTATAATACAATGCCAAAAAGCTCAAACAAGCGAAGAACGTATTTAATATAGGATCGTTATGCTTGCATGTCAAGACGTGCAAAAAAAGACACACTTTTTGCAGAAATTTGTTGATAGATCGTACTAATCGTACGAAGAAAGAACAACTCTTATGCTACGAAATAAAGTAAAAAGCAAAACTATCTTCCCAGTATTAATATGGAAATCAACTAACCTGCCCAAGCTGCAAATCAAAATTTTTATAGCACAATCAGATACTCATTGTTTAAAATTCACGTTTATTTAATAATCATTAACGCAGATCAGTCTGACGTCTTCGGATAGCTCAAATATATAAGCTACTAATTATATGTATATAGAAATGACAAAATAATGAAAAACGATTCGTAAATATCAGTTAATCGTATATGTATAAACATAATTGTTCTAAACCATATTTTTTAAAGTAATGAAACACCATATCCTTATCACATTTATTGTGTTCTACCATAATCACAGTGTCCGATTATGCATCGTTCGCACGAAATTTTGCACATTGAAAAATTAGGCTTCCAGCAACTACGAGAGAAAGAATCTGTAATTTTGCTGGAGAAAATTGTTTCGTCTCAACGTAGAAACTATATCGGATCCAGAACTAAAAGGCCACTCATGTGCAGTCCTTGTCAAATGGTATAGATTGGCGTAAAAATTAATTGGAATCGGAATCAATCCCAATTTGTTTCCTTAGGTTCAGTCGTGCCTTCTTCTCGCGCTTACGGAACTTCTCATATTTGTACTCTTCGTCCGATGTGTCGCACTGATGTCGTCGACTTCTCTGTTTGCTACCGGACGAAGTGCAGGGACCGGTCGCGAAGCCGCTATCAATTTCTACCATGTCCCGATTTAAATGCGTCCGCCGTTGTTTCACTGGCGTGACGGCCAATTCGTAGTCGCTGTCGCTGAGCGAGCTGTAATTCTCGAACGACGGCGGCGCGGTGACAAATTCGTTAGCGCGCATATTATTCGATACGTTCGTATTCGTAATTTCCAGCACGTTAATATACATATCCTGGGAGCCGTTCAATGGCGTCGGCAAAATGTTCACGAAATTGTCGGCGGGTGCTGCGCGCGTATCACAGTTGGTCGCGTTGGGTTGCGGCGTTTCCTCGTCGGAGTCCTGTTCGATTAAACGAAAGATCGGATTATTAGAGGACCCCGCTGTGATTCCCGTGCTTGTGCTAGGAACATCAATTGATTGGTTTTGCGGATCACATTCGGACCGAGCAACGCGATGCCGGCTATACTTTTTATGTCGAGCGCGTTCGATATATTTTGTGCAGCCAGTTCCGCCGGCGTTCGTGTTGGCTAAGTTTTCTTTTTCCGAATTATTCGTCGCCGTCGGAGACACGGCCCTAGTGCGTTTTGATGCTTTGCGGGAAGACCATTTGCACTTGGTTTTCTTTGCGGCCTTGCGTTTTTTATGCTTTTCCCTATTAAAGTTTCTGAAACGAGAGAGATCAATGACATCGCCTTCCACGTCGAAAACGCTACAACAAACCTTTGAACTAGCGTAGAAGACTTCCACAACGCCATTTTCGCCAAGCGATTGCGTTTATGCGCTATCAACTGGGTAATCCTATTTGGTCTAAATTTTTTACTAGATTCGTCCGCTTGCATTCGGCACCGCGACAACGATTGCCAGGACAATTGTATTCTATCTTGAACGTGCGTGTCGCTATCACTGTCAGACGTAAACGTGGCTTCTGACTGAGATTCCCACCCTTCGATTTCGCGCTGGATAAGCGAATCGAAGAACGCCATCATTCTAGCATCCTCGGCAGTAGATTGATCACTATAGTCGTGCGAGATGCGTTGCCCGGTAGGACCGACTAAATTCATGTAGTCCTCGTGCGAATAGACGATGCGTTGCGCGTCATTTGCATCTCTAGTCAAAGAACCGGACCATGCGCCGACGGGCAATGTGCTCCACAATTTAATCATTTTCTCGACGCCAGACGACGCAATCAAATTATTCTGCTTATTATATCTTACTTGGTTAACTATACTTCTATGTCCACGCAGGACGAAATGGGAGTGTCCCCATTCGCTGTTGTCGTCCGTAATTTTCCACATGTACAAATTAAAATCGTCCGAACCACTCAGGACGTACTCGTCGTCCTCGCCAGCAAAGCAGCACGTCTTCATGGTGCAGGAATTGTAGTAATGCGGGTGATAAAATTGCGAGATGGCGTGGCGTTGATGCGTCGCATAGAGAACTGGTGGAAGACGTCGTCGGAGCGCCAAAACTCTGTCGCCCGCCGAGTTGAAGCAGGCGCTGATGCCGCTAATATGTCCGGCCTCTTTATCGTAGTGAATTAGGTAACTAGTGGAGAAAAAAGTCGTTTATTATAGTTATCGCGAAAAAACGCACGTAATAAATACTCTTTTGGTTTCCGTGCATCAAATAGCAGAATGCCATCATCCGAATTTGCTGCTACCAGAAGAATGGGATTTCGTGGATTGTACATCACAGAATGAAATCCAACTTTGTGTTTAGCCAGGCATTGAGGTTCGCCTTAAAGGACGATTCATGATTTTAACATACTTTTTAAATAGTCTCTATGAAACGCAAACATTTAATGCTTTGTGATTATGCGATACAAGAGTGAGCAAGGGTAAAAATAGACAATAGAAAATCAATGTTTCGCCAAACCAGATACATTTTCTCAGTTGTTGGACGTTCGATAAAAGCAAATATGATATTTATAAATACCTGGTTCTCTAATATCATAAATCAAAATTCGCCCATCGTCACCTGCAGTGGCCAGAATGCTATCATTGCTTGGATTCACGCTCAAACCATACACCGGTTTCTTGTGAGGTAATTTAACAACTAGTTGCTTCCTGCAAATGCATTTCAATGCAATGTAAACGTTGTGCAAAGAGAAAATCGGTTAGCAATTACGTTGGTATCTCGTGCACCATCACTTGATCGTCGTTGCCACCAGAATAAATTCGTGAGTTTTGCGAATCGAACGACAGACAGAAGATGTTACTGTCGTGATTCGTTTGCATCGGTTCTGGATTGTTCTTATATATTTCGTGGAGAGATTGTGCAACTGACCAAAGCAAGACTCGACGATCATCACCACCTGCACGAAATTAATCTAATTGTTAGATTAAAGTACAATATTTTTTAGACAATTGTAGTAAGAGTGAACCAAATAAGTTATTTTTCAGCAGCAGCCTAGAAAGCTGAATGAAAACCATTTTATCTTAATAGCTTTCATTGCTCCTGAAATTAATTTTTAACCTGATACTTTGTTTATGTGAAACCCTAGCAACATAAAATGTTCAACTAAGCTTGAATAAGGTGTGTTCTAATTAAATGCTTTGTTTAGATATCAAGAATCATATTACGAATCGTAATGTCCCCAACTGCGCTGACGCATCGCAGTACTCGCGTTTAAGTATAAACTTAAAGCATTCCATTAAGCAGAAAACTGGCTTAAGCTGCGCTTGTGCAGCGACTTAAACCTGTCCACCCATCGCACGCTAGTTTTGCTTATGTTTCTATAGTTTGCAAGTTACACAGGTAACCAGTCGAAAATCAAAGGTGTCCCAATTCTGCCTAATCAAATTAGATACATCGCGCAATCGAAAATCAAGTACGTCAAATGCCTCAAATCATAGTCACGAAAAGACTGTGCATTAAGAATATTTGACTGGAACGATACATACGCGAGAGAAATAATGCCGAATAAATATCGCTAAGTAACAACTGGACGAAACCGTAGGAAAATGTCACAATACCTGAAACGAGTAACTCCCCTTCATTCGAGAACTCGATGGCGTTCACACACCCATAGTGCGCAAACAGATCTTTCTTATAGAGGCTTTTGGCTACGTCCAATCGCTGCCGAAATAATTCCCGTCGAAACGTGCAGCCATCAAGCTGTCGCTTCTGAACGAAATGGATGGGACTGATTGTCGCTAATTTATCATCCATTGCGAACCGACTTGCACCTTTACTGCCCGACTTACAACCAGCTAACACACTCCGGCCGTCCACTGCCTGCGCTGTTATTGCGGATTCCGCATTGCCTGCTCCCTGGTGCACACGCGAAACGTCAAGCTACTACGGGCTACAGATGTCACAATCAGCTGTTGAAAACACTACAAGCGCTACAAGCTGCTACAAGCCTACAAGCGCTACAAGCGCACGAGCTCTGCGCGCACTGCGACTGGGGCTGCGAGATGCAGCGGCAAGCGACGATCAGATCCGAATGATTCCCAAATGTTTCTCGAATATTTATCGGTTTCAAACACACTTTTCTTCATTTATGTTTTATTAATATATTCGCCCATTACTATATTTAGACAAAGCGTTTGTTGATAAGTCAATTTCCACGACAAAAAAATGCTAAATTTCAAGTTACAATTCCTTCAAAAATTCGCGGTTCGCCTACTTCACCTGTGAATTTCACTTTGAATATCGTATTTGTAAGTGTTAGTTTAATATTTTGATTTATTTTTAAATAACAAAAAATATTTAAAACTTTGTGTTATTGGTTAAAGTAACTTCCATGTTTCGAATAATTTAGATTTGTTGTAATTGATATTATATTTCATATTAATAATCTCTTAAACAAAGATTGATCCGACTTCTAGCATAACGCTTGTTTTTAAAAAATATTCGAAACTTCGTGCATTTGTTTAAGTTATTTGCACGTGTCGCATGCGCTTGTCTAAAAATAATTATATTACATACTTTCATTAATAGTATCTGAATAATGTAACTATATAATTTAGCTTGCGCAAAACTGTAAAAGTTGTCAAAATCTTACTATTAAGCTACTGATTTGAAAATAATTTGGTACCAATAATTTAACAGGTCTAATAAGCTTAAATATTCTCAGGAGATTAAATGCCTTTATAACTAAACTTTTAATCCAAAAATTTGTCGCGTTCCTTGGATAGATTTAATCAGAATCACTGGAATGTCCACCTAATCCAAACCCATCCGTTAACTTCGACAACGCATAGGTGGCAACCCCGGCGCCAATTATAGGCAGTCCATACTTTTTAACTTTGTCCATTGTCGAGGAATCTTTGTCGTTGGAATATTGCATATCTTTCGGTTTATAAACATAGTATCCCTCGGGAACAGGCGCGTTGTTCCCCCCAGCCGCTCCGCCACCTTGGTAATAATTACCATAATTTTGGTTACCCGCGTATCTGGGGTAACTAGAATAAGACGGATGAGATGGATATGTGGGATATGACGGTTGCGTCGCAAATCCTGGGGTCGCCGGTTGGGGATATGACGGCGTGCGCGGATAAACATTCGTACCAGTTGGTACAGAATTCGGACTTCTTGGATACGGTCCGATGTCCTGCATTGCGGGGAAGCCGCCAAGAGGCGGAGGTCTAAATCCAGGATTGGGCATTCCACCAGGTGAGGTAGGATATGATGACGTGGCAGCTCCAGGCACACCGGGCATGGATGGATAACTTGGAAAGACTGGCTCACCAGGGATGTTTTTATCATTTACAAATGGAATCGATGGGTATAAATTTGGTTTGTCCTTGTCCATCATTGGTGCAGACGGCGCTGATGGTGCCGAAGGTAAATTAATTCCTGCTGGAAGTGGACCACCAGAGTTCTGAAAGAAAGTAAATTGTTATAATAGAACAAAATAATTTGTCAATAAAAAGAATTTTCATTTGTACTTATGTACCAAGGAATGTACAAAAGAAGTCAATTTGTTTTAAGAGATTCCTATCAATATTAGTACAAATTTCATAAAGGTCAAACAGAAAACTATTGATCCAAGCTGCTCATAATTGGTCATCACTTGCAAAATCAAAAGGCGTTTCACACGTTTGCTAGGCGCCGTTACTTACAAGAAAATTTCTATTCTTATATACCTGGAAACCAAGATAAATAATGCAATACACATAAACAGGATTATAAACACAAATATATTCGTTTTCAATAACAGTTTTAACATCGAAAACACACAAACATCATAAATTAGTAACATATCCTTTATAAACATTCACAATAAGTATTTTGTGTATGACGAATTGGCTTTTAATGCCCCGTAGCAATTTCGTTCAATCTAGAGATTCGTGGAGAGTATTTTTATCCTTGCTAGCACCCAATTAAAGCTTCCGTCATCCATGATGACTACATTAATACATTGTATGTATTCTAGGCACTTAATAAGCTTAAGCTTACATCATTGTTTGTCAGAGTTGAACAAGAGAATATAGAAGACGCTTTGTTTTCCTTAATGATGACCGCCTGGTCCATCCTGAAATTACGAACGATGAAATAACAACTTGCTAATCATAAGCTTCACTTAATTACCCGCTTGGGATGTAAAATTTGATCGGCAAAGCCGGTCAACAATGAGCCGACGCTGCCGAGTCCTCCAATCGAGCCACCACCACCCAATTGAGGAAAATTGAAGGACGGTTCCTGCGGCTGCTGCTGCTGGGGTGGTCCTTGTTGAGGATGAGGATATTGACCATATTGTCCTTGTTGTTGCTGTCCATGTTGCTATAAAATCGTGCACTTTAATAACGTATTAACTAAATTGTTTGCTGTTAGTAATAAAATGTAGAAAAACTATTTCATTCATGCTTATCTGTACATCGAATGAGTAGAACTTAGTAGAGGAAAGGAAACTTAGCAAATCACAATTCGCCCGACACTTTCATGCATTTCACAAAATTCCAAAATGTACAACTCACTTGATTTCCTCCTGTCAACGAACCGAGCAACTTATCGGCCATTCCCGACTTAATCGCGCCTGCAATCACCTCACTAGCTGTACCTAGAAAGTCGCCCAAACCTCCTTGGTCGTGCTCCTTTGCAATCAATCAATAAAGTTATTGATTATGATTGTTTGAAAAACGTTTGCAGACATTTTTCAATGTCCAAGTAGAAACTATATGTAATTGAAAATTAAATAACAGTACCTGTTGATATCCAGGTGGTGGAGGAACTCCATATCCTCCCTGCTGTCCATAAGGTTGGTATCCAGGTGGTGGTGGGCCATACCCCTGAGGGCCAGGTCCATATCCACCATATCCGCCCTGTTGTGGGGGAGGTCCATACCCACCATAGTTTGGTTGTTGTTGACCAAACGAGGTGTTCTGCTGGGAAGAGCTAGACTTTTCCATGTCACCACCTTCAAACGAAATCAAGGAAAGAGAGACTACACCATCAATCTTCAAATGTGTGATTTTGCTTGGAGCAATGCGATGAGGAAATTCACAAAAATGTTGCCCATTAATAGCAACCTGAAACAAACCACACAAAGCAATCAGTAATATACATTAAAGTAAATAGAACATCATACCTTGTAATCATTGGCAGCACTCAACACCAGCACTTCAAATCTTTGTCCAGTACCAATGGACAAGTTTCCACCACCTTGTTCCTCACCCCATTCACCATTCTCAAAGGAATTCCTTGCAACATATCCTTCTTGTAGCCTGACTGATATATGCACACCAATGTCAGCATCATCTGACCCATCACACTGTAGATTAATGTTAAAACTAAAAACAAATTAATTATCTGCCCAAAACATTAATCCAGGCATAATAACTCACCGATTAGCAACTAGTGCAGTATATCCTTGAATCCTAACTAAATGACCATCGCTGAAACCTCCTTCAACTCGTCCCACATAAGGTACCTCCTAAAATAACACAAAGGCAGCTTGTAACACATAGCATATTATGTTTTTGATATAAAATAACTCACAGGATCTTTAATTAGTGATGACATGGTAGAACCGTTGGAAATTGACAGTATCACTCTAGCGAAAAGTACGTTGCACAAATGCAAACGAGCGGTCTCGGCACTTGACTGGTAGATACGCAGTAACCTAATTTTTTTCTTTCGGAATATTATTGCGTGCCGTGTCGACTGCAAGCGCTACAGACGCTACAGCACACGAATGCCATGAATGCCTCTGGCCCCTCTGGTCCTTGATGTGTCGGGTGTAGTCGTTTCCTTCAGTTTGTTCGGAATGCTCGTCGCCCCTCCATGCGTAACCTTCCGATGATCACCGGCGCTTAAACTTACGCCCCGATTACGTCAATTTTATTTATAAACTGAATAATAAGCAAGACTTCGTGAATCATTAAAAGCAGCATAGCATCCTTTTTTATCATGCATCAAGGTCTGAAGTCGATGCGCTTCAAGTTCGTCTAGAATCAATAGTCATATGACGGCAACAATACAGGTCATTGATGTTCTAGAAATCTAAGAATAACATTAGAGGCAAATGACGTTCTATTTCTTCGTCATAGTTTTGTCTACAATTACCTTGATGACGCCATCAACGCGTTACATTCAAGGTAAAAAGTGTGGCAGGTGTGTGTAGATCGTAAGGATCTTTGGAGGTAGATAAACGCAATGAAGAAGAAGAAAAAAATATGGAGTTCAACAGAAAAAGTTTTGATCTTGGTGAAAAAATATAGTTTTTAATATTGTAATAAATGTATTTTTCTACTCGACCAAGACACAATATAACAGAAACATTTTGAAACGATTTTAAACGATTTCTTGTAAAATATGCAATTCCCCAAATTTTCAAAACAGTTTCTTGTTATCCGGATATTAAGTTTATTTGAAAACTTTCATATTTTCAAAGTTAAGTCCAAACAAAATCAGAAACAACAATTCTGATTGTTACTGCGCATTGCCAACATTATGTAACAAAATAGTTTTGCCATCACGTTGACTCAACGTCACCAGATTACTGTTTACGCAAAACATGAAAATCCTTGACGCTTGCATTGAATCGTTTCTTAATTACTGCAATTTAGATAGTTGGACTACTTTTTATTCTCGCCGAACCAGGGCTAATATATATTTATATTCAGTGCAATGGATCATTGCAATGAATGTGCACTTATCTCTTATCACTTATTTTGAATGTCAGTCTTAATTTGATTAAAGACAATTATCACGGACGACCTCATTATAATACAGCAAATTCTTTGAATCATAAAGAAAAACTCTATGGCAATATATAAAACTATAAGTACGCCTAACAAGGAATTTTTAATAATGTTAATAATTGTTAATAATATGTTTGTCAACGCAGTGTTATTATTTGAACGTATTATAATTGTATTATAATTTAAATGTGCGACTGCTGGTAATGCAATGTTCGCTGAATGTATAAATAACGTGCAGCTTCAATTCAAGTTGATTCGGCATTGACACGCTCTGGGAGTTGTATCTACAGTCCACAAACTGTACGAAATTGCAGTGAATTGTTCGTAATAGTATATAAGGTGAACAAGTTCAGTATGGAGTTTGAACTGGACAATCGACTGCGCAAATTAGTGAAGAACGTGGCCAAGGAGAATGGAATTACTTCGTGCAACATTGATTCGGAGCCAGGAAGTGCAAAAGGTGACAATTATTTAGGAAAAATCACTAAAATCAAAGTGTCCGACAAAAATGGCGAGAAAAGTTTGGACTTGATCATGAAAACGGCCACAGATAACGAAGATTTCCGCAAATTTGTTCCAATTTGGAATGCGTTCAGCAGAGAAAGCTACTTTTACACCAATGTCTTGAGTGTGTACAATAATCTTTTAAAAGAACACAACTTGGAGCAGCTGAACACGTTTCCTAGTTTGTTAACGTCCGATATGGATATTCCAGAAGTGTTAATCATGGCCGACATGAAAGCCAAAGGATATGTAATGCGAAATAGGACGGAATATCTGGATTTGAAGCATGTGGAGTTAGTCATGAAGGCATACGGAAAGTTTCACGGGATGTATTACGCCCTGAATGAACTGCGACCAGAATTAAGTAAAGAATTATACGATAACATGCACGAGAACTTTTTCAAAGAGATGGACTTTGATTGCCCCGCTTCGAGCATAACTGTAAATCGCACGAATGAAAAAGTAATGAAATCCCTTCTGCCCGAAGACGTAAAAGCTCGTGAACGATTTGAAGAATACACCAAGGACACCATGAAGAAAATATTGAAAAATCTAGAACCCACTGCAGCTGGTCGTCATGCTATAATTAATCATGGCGATAGTTGGGTTAACAACATGCTTTTCCTGTATAATAATGCGGTTAGTACACCAAAACCAGTCTCATTCGGTTTATGATTATTATTAACCTTGACTCGTATTGAATTACAGGGAACACAGGAACCTTCAAAAGTTTGTTTATTAGACTTTCAATTGTCAAGAATTGGTTCGCCCGCGTTAGATTTGTCCTACTTTATATTCACTTGCACTGATCAAAAGTTAAGAGAGAATCACTTCGACCATATGCTGATGATGTACCACAACGCAATGAAGGAGTTGCTTGCGCTGTTTTCGTTAAAAGTGGACGACTTTCTGACGTTCGCAGAGTTGAACCAACAAATGCGACAGTTTTCGTTGTTCGGTATCCATATGACTATCGGCGTCACGCATCTGATGCTGAGTGACCAAGAAGAGATTCCCGATTTTCAGAATATGAAAATACACGACGATGATTTGGAAGACACACTGAACGCGTTTGTTTACGTTAGTAAAAATGAGAAAAGATACATGGAGAGGATTCGTGGAGTGATATTAGACGCAGTTGACAGAGATTATTTATAACTGTAAAATAATAGAAACTAATTAAAATAAGTTATGAGAAATACGCTTTAAAGTTACGTAAATTTTATTTACATGTAATTAGTATAATTAATTTTAATTAGAATTTTAAACTTCAAATGTTATTTCTTGTTGGATATACTGAAAAATAAAGATAAAGAATTAAATAATAAAATAGGTTTAGCGTTGTGATATAAACTTTCATGCTAGAAATATTGCTATAGTTTGTCAATATCGATTAATCAATTGGCATTAGAAGACTGCTTGAGTTTACAGAATTTATTGAAAATATTGATGCAGATTAATGCGCGCAATTGAAATGTTACAGCTGTTTCTTAAAAATCAACTTCAACAAACAACATTCAAAATTATAATCCATAATATAAGATAACATAATTTTTATAAATTGGATGCAGGAAGATTATTAACCCATGAGTCTTCCAGAATGATTTCTTCTTAACTTTCTAGGAAACAATTATTTTATTACAACTAGCTTAGGCAATAGGATAATTAATCACCGATATTTAATGTCTGAATTAAGTATATTATACAATAAAATTAAAAAACTGATTCACTCTAAATTATGACTTGTAATCAAAACCATGCTTCCTGTGTGGTAAGTTATCAGTTGAGAAGTACTTCAATTGTTTGCTTATATTTTACTCCAGTTTTGCTTTTACGGTGCCAAACACTAGTGCGTAAATAACGACAAAATGTCGCGATTAAAATTTATGTTGTGCTGCGTGACACAATTGGCCCTTGCTTCGAATTTAAATACATGGCATTCGATTATTTACGAAGACGCACACAAAGGTTTAAGTTTTGCAGCTGGTCAAAGTTTGTTTGGATACACGACGGCTCTTCATCGCGGAAAAAGCAAACCTAGGTGAAGTAACGTGCATTAAACTTTATGATATACTGTTATTTACAATTATTAAGCAGGATATTCATCGGTGCCCCGAAAGGACTGGATTATGGCATGCCAAGTAATAATTGTGGCGTGGTGTTTAAATGTGGAATAAAACAGCACTGCGAAATGCTTTCCCTAGATTATGGTGATTATAACATTTGTTTGTTCCATGTTGCAATTTGTTTTATTTAAATTAATTATCATATTAGATTCTGGCAAAAGTAGAAGTCGAGGCTTGATTTATTTAGACAACAAGGATAATGCATGGATTGGTGGCACAATGGATATCAGCGACGATGCTGATAAACTAGTGATTTGTGGCTTTCGTTTCAAAATCGATTATGTAGCGATGATCGGGGTGTGTTATTTGGCAAAAATCGAAGATAAGCTTAAGTTTGAAAAATTGTTGCCACTACTTGATCCTGGAAAACAAACTATGACTTTTCCGAGAGCTTCAGTGTATTTTTATGCTCTGGGCCAAGCCGGATTCTCTGCGCAGTTTACTAACGACCGAGTGAGTTTCCTTGAAGCGGCGAATTGTTAACTTATTCACTGATTGTTCAATGCAGCAACATCCAGAACTACTAATTGGAGCTCCTGGTTTACTGAATTGGTACGGTGGAACAATACAATACTCAAGATTAAATTCTCCAAGTTCAAGTCAACACAAAGTATCAAAACGACAAGACGATTCTTTTGGATTGTTTGGTAAATGAATCTTAAGCTAACTACCAACATACCAAACTAAATATCTGTCATATATTATTTCTATATGCAGGTTACGCTGTTTCTTCTGGAAAATATACAGGCAGTGATCGTTTATATGTTTCGTCGGCGCCAAAGGGCAAGAATTATCTAGGATCGGTAGTGGTTTACAAATTTGGCCAAAAGAACGACAGCAAAATTGAGTCCAAACACATTTTAAGCGGCAGCCAATTTGGCGAGTATTTCGGAGCGTCCCTTGCGACAGGAGATCTCAACAACGATGGCTTCGATGATTTGGTAATCGGTGCTCCGTTTTATCTCGATAAAAATTATAATGATGGCCGGGCACACGTTTACTACGGCGGGAAAGATTTCGGCAATAAGAATAATATCGTATATCTTACCGGAAGCAATAATGCCGGGCATTTTGGCACAACTATTACATTTATTGGAGACATAAATTTGGACGGTTACGGAGGTACACTTGCAAGACATTTAAACATTTGTTAAAAAAATAATGATATCTGATTATAGATATAGCAATTGGAGAACCATACAGCGACGAATACAGAGGCAAAGTTTTTATTTATCATGGTGGTCCGCACGGGTTAGAAACATTTCCTGTGCAAGTTCTGAAAGGGAGAAGTATTGATCACAAATTAAGAGGATTCGGTATAAGTGTGTCTAAAGGTGTCGACATAGATGGTAACGGATACTCAGGTAAACTACCAACAATATAGTGTGAATGAAAATCAAATATCGACGTGGTCTCTTTAAGATATTTCAATTGGAGCCCATTTATCTGGACACGCAGTGGTGATAAGATCAAATCCTTTAGTTGAAATTGAATCATCATTAAGCATAGTGCAAGGCACAAAAATTAATATTACCGGACAAACCACAATTCGGCATTGTTTTAGACATGCAGAAAATCCATATTTACCTCAACATATTGGTAAGTGAAAAAAAGATTTAAATAATTTACAATTTAATTAAAGCCACATTGTTTTAGATTTTCTAAGAACGATTTTGATCGACGATCAATATCAACGGCTCATTATATCATCACCAACTAAAATAACACAAGAATTTGTTTTGAAAGAAAACTGTGAGATAATTGAATTGACAACTAAAGTATGTTTGTTCAACTAATACTGACATCGTAGTTTATCCTGCAACTCAATTTAACCCGTTCTGTTCTAGGATAAAGTTTATCATTTGACTGAACCCGTTAAAATCAGTGTGAGTTACGAACTATTGCAACCTGCGCCACAAAAACAAAACGTTTATGTGGGACTAAATAACACAGATACATTTTGCAAAACATGTCCCGTTTTATCAAACACTCGTCCTTTAGAAACGGAATTTTCGTTTGCATTGGGATGTGGGAATGATGATGTGTGCAGAAGTAACTTGAACTTTGATGTGAAATTTTTTGAAATCGAGTAAGTCTGTCGGCTGTGCGAGTATTCGGAATTCCAATAATCACGTGAAACTTATATTTGCAGAAACGATACGTACGTGGTTGGATCTGCGGAGGTGACACGGATGGAAATACTGGTTTCGAATTCTGGGGACAGCGCATATTTGACTCAACTGTATATAACTCTTCCAAAACATGTGAGGTTTGTTTCTATACCTAAAAAGTGTATAGAAGACATGGAAGGAATAATGGTTTGCGTGGTCGGAAACCCTCTGGATAAACAAGTGAGTATCTATCATAAAACAAAAGCTGATGGCTTTCAATTCTTTTCAGTTTTGATCAATTGTGCATATGAATGTTCCTAAAATCCCAACTACCCGCCACTTTCCTGGAACTGTTTTGCATTCTGAATAATTTATTTCAATTTCCCGTTTACGAGAATTGATGATTTTCAACAGTTTTTAGCGTTTCCTATCTTGGATAATTTTTCCAGTTATCACGTGGTCTTCATTAGGGCTTGTCTAACAAGAGGCAAACATTCTCGAAATTATTTTTTATTTCGTAATTTCTTCATTATGAATAATTCTGTGGCTAATTATAATATTTCTGTACCAAGCTTTTTTCATCTGATTTTGTTTACTAAATACGATTATACTTAACTCTTTATCATTTTCTTTAAAACTGTATCTATTTTAGGTATATTTACCAATTTTGCTAAACATGAAAAACGTACGAACAGACTATGGAACAAACCTCACATTCTCATTTAATGTTACAACGACTAGCGAAAACAAAAACCCCGAATCTCACAAGACAAAAACAATTCAATTGAAAAACGTCGTAGATTTGAAGTTACAAAGAAAAGAACCAACATTAGTATTTTACGAGAAGAATGCTACATTTATACAAGTATATGAGGTGAACTATCGTAGACAACAGTTATAAAATAACAATAATACAATTACATATTTCAGGTACAAAAAATGGGTCATAGTCCAGCAGATCAGATAATCATCACAATTAATCTACCCACTCACATAATCAAGAATAACGTATCACATTCGATTGTGAAGTTATATTCAATTTTGGGATCTGTTAGAGGACAACCCATTATATGCAATAGTAATTCCGATGTTGAGTATATCAGGGAAACGATGGAGGAAATGGAAGCAGACGGATCTAATGTAGACATGGAGGACATTGTCACGCGTATAAAGAGATCATCTAATTCCAATTTATCGGATATGATTTACACAAATAATCTTAATAAAAGTAACATTGATGAAAACTCTACTATTGAAGGGGAAGATATATTTTCGCAGGAATTAATAAATGGGAAAACTGTCATTCTAGACTGCAGTGATTCTAATAATACGGTGCATTGTACAACGTTTACGTGCGACATTGGAACGATAAAACACGCCCAAGATATTGCTATTATACGAATCAAAGCGTTATTAGACGTTAGTGTATTAAAAAGTAAGGTCAATTACGATGTAATGGTTTAAGAGATATTTTCATAGCTACATGTATTTTTTTTTAGAAATTGTAAAAGTCGAAAAAAGCATTTTACTAATTAGTCATGGACATGTTGACACAGAATTCGAAATTGATACAATGTAAGCATATATTATTTTTAGTTTTTAATTGTACTTAAGAAACCTTTGCAGATCTAATAACGACATTGACATTACAACTACATTTTTGGATTCAACTGAAATTTATGTAGATATGTGGATATTAATTATCGCAATATGCATTGGTATAGCACTATTAATGATCTTAGTATTTGTCTTGTACAAATGTGGATTTTTTACCCGAGATAAAAAGCTTTTATTAGAGGAAGAAAAGAAACAAGCTGTGAGTATCATATTAAAGGCTGAATTTATAATGCAACATGCAAACTTTGTAGGCAGATGATGAGTTTTTAAACGGAATTCCTAAGGAAGAGCTTGAAGCGGATGAGAGAACTTTGGAATCAGCAGTAGAAGCTAAATGCTCGGAAGAAATTGATGCAATGGTTCTGACAGAAATATAGAAAAAATGTATACAAATTTTACGCTTGTACTATTAATATATAATTTTTTTAAACAAAATGTTGCTTATACTTACTTAAATATATAGTAAATATTTATTATATTTAACGTATATATACAATTAAAATGTAATTTTATTATGAATATGTTTCAGATACATCTGAATAAATTTAATTGAACTTAATAAATTTTTATTTGTTTGAAATTACCTGAGACATGTTAATACGCAAATATTAATTATTAGTGTTATTATTGGTATATTATTATAGAACAGTTATTGTTATGGTTCTATACAAATTTGGATGTTTGGCAAAAAATAAAAATCAAATTAAACTAGCTTAATCGACACAGAAGATGCGAATGGCACTAACCAATTCTGTCTAGTATTCATATTTTTTGAGATAATCTTTGATTTAATATTACATTCGATTTTTTCCCAATGTGCAAAGGGGTACCTCTGCATTTTTGCCAAAAATGTGCAATTTTAAAAATCAAATTGAACTAGCTTAATGGACACAGAATTAAACGTAGATTCGAATGACACAAACCAATTTTGTCTAGTGTTAATATTTTCCAAGATAATGTTTGACGGATTTAACATTGCATTCAAGACAAAAAATAAAAATCATATTAAACTAGCTTAATCAATGCAGAATTGAACGTAGATTCATAAATTCCATAATAAAATTTGAATTTCGCGCAATTCAGGCTGCCAACCAATGCCAACCAAAGAAAGACCCGACAACATAACCCTATCGTTCGATGATGACAGCTGTTGGTTGTGTTGAATAAAAGATGGTGGATGTTTGTAATTAACTTTTATATTTATCAATGAGCGTGTTGCGATAGGAGAACACATTGTGTGAAGCTCTAGTAGTTAATACAATGTTCGCTGAGTAATAAGCGTGTTACCGGTTAAAAATGTGCGATGCGTGCTCGGATTTTCTACAACTGCTACTCTCATGTAAGTGTTGTCCGCTGCATCGTTTACGGAAATCTGCCGGTGTTGATCGTTCACCCAGAAATTCACACTCACGTTCTTGTGTCATTAAAGACACATCACGCTAATTGCTATCAAACTTTCCATTGTTTCTCGCTTCAATGTACCATGAGGTTACTTTAATTCATCTATCTATTGTAATTTGCAGATGAAACAAAGGTGCTTAGAGAATCTACTGAGTTACCTGTTTTAACAAAAGATGATATTGGGATATTATTAATTTATGTACAAACATGGCCTGCAAGGTATGAATATTCGGCGCTGTAGTTTTGCGAACTTAACAACACACATATTTTGTTTTTATAGGCAATGCATGTGTTGTTATCGAGATCCAAAGAATTTTGAAAAGTTCAGCATTATTACACAGGGTATAATTTATTTAGCAGTTTGTCAACTGAAGACATTAGGTGAGAGCGAGGCAGAACAAAATGAAGCAAAAGCAGAGAAAGAGAAAGAAATGAGAAGTGCGAAGGTGGTGGATGATGTGATAATTCAGGAACGGGACAAGTTGCTAGTGTTAGTTTCAAAGATATTTTTGTTAAACTTTCCTCTCTATGTGGCATTTAAACACACAATCCAAGCAAAGCTAGAGGATCTTACTCAACAAGAGATACAATCATTGAACATGTTCTGCGATCTTCATGATTCAGAAATACCCATATTCCTGCTAAGAAATGTTAGTTTGTTCTGCAAGACTGGAGGTTTGCATGCGATGACATCTTGCTTTACAAATCTCACGCCTGAAGCCTTACCAGTATCCACAGCTCATGCAATGATTTCAGTGGGTAGGTCTTTTTCTTCAATGGTTTTGTACTATTGTATTGATTATGGGAAATTTTAGTGTGCAATTTAAAGCTATGGATGAATTTTAAAAGCATGGTATCATTGCTAGTACCATTGAGATCTTGTGTGCTCAGATACATGTGTAAACTTTCGGACCAGGACCTGCGCACCCCGACCATCAAGAGCATGGCAGGTGTGTATTAATGACAAATTAATTTACCTTTGACGCGGTGCCAAATTGACGTTGGACGTTTTTTAGATTTTATGTGGAATGCTATCAAAGATCCACTTGACACCCCAATGGCTTTCGACCTGGACGGCCTAGATCTAGCATTTAAATACTTCACCTCGACCACGTTGACGATGCGCCTAGCCGGAATAACCCAAATTAATAATCAGATCGGCGTGCTCGCGGAGCTCTGCGTGGGCGACGCCCTGCCGGAAGCAGAAGCTGCGCCTCGATTAATGGCCGATTGGTTGATCAACAACAACATCATATCGCACATTTTCGGTCCGAACTTGCACGTCGAAGTCATTAAGCAGTGTCACATCATCCTGAACTTTTTGGCCATGGAGGGACGCATCACGTGCGAGAATATGGACATCATTTGGGCCGCGGCGCAATTGAAGCATTGCGCCAAGCCCGTTCACGACCTGCTGCCGGGATTAGTGAAGCACCTGTCCGCACCGCCCGCTTTGCACTTGTACAGCTTGCTCGTGAAGTTGGAACCCAAGGATCACACCGAACAGACGCTGTACCTGGCGTCGGCTCTGATCAAATTCATTTGGACGCGCGGCGGCGCCGGCAGCGAGACCGGCTTGATCGGGCTGGCGGCTTCGGCGGCCGGCATTGCCCTGCACAAATGCGCGAGTTCTTCGGAGAACAGCGTCAGCATCGATCAGAGCAACTCGGAGGAGGAACATCGCGATAGCAGCGGGCAGTCGGAGAGCCACAAGTCCGAGAGCGAGGTCGAAGGCGGGGAAATCGAGGAGGACATTAATATTGTCGACAGCGAGGGGCCCACGCCTTGCAAGGTGCGCAAACAGGATTGCGACGCGGACGCAACGAGCAGCGACAACGAACACGCGAAAGCGAAGCTGCCGAAACCCGCGGTCAAGTTGGAGAAGACCGAAGGCCGTGCGGCGCGAAATAAATTGTTGAATAACTCGTCGGGCGATCAGGAAACCATCGATCCGGTCGCCTTCAGTAGCTCGCAGGAGGACGACACCGAAGAGAGACCGAATAAATTTAGAAAGCGGAGGAAAGTCTTGCGGAAAAACAGGGTGAAGAAGTTTCACGAGAAGCGCACCAGGCGTGAAGAAATCACGGAACTCTCCGACGTGGAAGCTGATAGCGACCAAGAGATCAAGAGGGCCGCACTTAAAGAAGCCGCGAGTTTAATGCTACCGGCGCAAGTTGACAGCCTCGTAGAAAGGTACGCAAACGTAAAACTTGTGGTTCATCTTAAACAATAAATTAATTTTCGAATATCTTACAGCGGTTTGAAACAAGCAGTTTACTTAGAGGAAAGTTCCTCGTGCAGTGAGCTAGGCAAAGAAACACCGAACTTAGAAGTGCACAACACCCCCAATTTTTTGTCCATGCATCCCCGCAGTTCCAGTCACATGCTAGAATTACTCAGCGGTGAGGAGGCCGAAGTCGAAGGCGATGCCGATGGTAGCTACTCATCGCGAATGAGTAATAAGTCCGAGAAGAACATGGCGGATTTCGACGGCGAAGATTCCGTCTGCGAGGAAGAGTTGGCGCAGCTGGCCGAGCACGCTCAGATGAATTTGCACGCGATGGGCAACCAGTCATCGCCTGAAAAGTCTCCCGTTCGTTTGGATCCCCGCTTGTCCGCGTGCTTTAAAGTGGAGAACGTGTGTCAGCCGGGAAAGACGTTGTTGTGGGATTTGCTGCAGGATAGCAAGATTGGTCAGCTGGGAGAAGGCCTAGCACTCGAAGCTGAGAAGACATTATGCAATCTATTGTGTTATAACACCGATAGAATTATTAGGATGAAATTTATCGAGGGCTGTCTGCACAATTTGGCAAATAATACGTATGTTGTTTGCGATTGTAAGACGTCGAAGTTTACGGTAAAACATGTTCTGTTATAGGTCTGTGATAGTTTCGTTACGCTTACTGCCGAAATTGTTAACTTCGTTTCAACAATTCAGAAATTCTGATATGCATCATGTCACTCATTGGGCAGAGAAACAGCATGGTATGATGGCGCACTTTTTCAATAACTTGAAGACGTACGCGGCCAACAAGGACAAAGGTTCTCTTCTTTACACGCATCAGATGGAAATTCAAGTGCGACTGCACTTTTTGTCCGCAGTTTTTTCACCATTAGTTTCACCTAGCAATTTCAAGTAAGTCAACAGCAAAACTTTCTATATTTTGTGTATTATTAATACTCTTAATATTTATTTTTAATAATACAGATTAAGCATTGAACAATTGGACACTCTTTGGAGTTGCATGGCTCTTGATAATGAATGTTGTGATGAACTATTCAGCTGGTTGTTATCCCAAGCGAAAAGCACCGAACTGCATGCACTGGGCATTGAAGCATTAAAAAGATTATATCTCGTACATCTGCCCAGTTTACCACCAGAGACTTTCAGCATGACGTGCCTGAGTCTCTTTCAACAACTGTGCAATTTGGCGCGCATTGCCACAGCAAATATGGACAGCAGCAGTCAAGATGGTTATATTTTGGGCATGGATCACATGTGGAAAATCGCTCTCAGGGCGAACAATACAGACGTGAGCATGGCTGCGATACAATACCTAAATGGTTATTATATGGGGCAGAATTTGCAACATGAGGGACAGTTTGTTGCACAGTGCATGAGCAATTTGGAAGCTGCAACCGATGATTTGAGCAAGTCCACAAGTCTTGGTTCGGAAGAAGCTCCGCTTTTGTGTATTCAGCGCGCGCTACTTTTATTAAAAACCCACATGGAGACGTTCCGAAGGAGGTACGCATATCATTTGCGACGCTGGGCGTTGGAAGGCAAGGGCGTCGGTAGTCACGCCGCAGTCCTTGGCGATAGAAATTGCACGCCGCTGCGGCTCATCGTTCAACCAGCCGCAATGTCCGAGAGATGCATCTTGGATCTTCTTAGCACGGATTATGTTGCCGACTTACGAGCGGAGATTGCAAAGTGGTGGGAGGACTTGTGTCATTTAAAGAACGCCGAGATCAACAGCTCCGGTTCGAATGCAACGCAATTAAGTGAAAGCCCGATCAGAATTATAACGCAAGGTCAGGAACTGATGACAGATTCTGACGAGAAAACCTTAGCCGACATGGGCTTCAAAGAAAACCAGCTGATTTACATTTCGATGGGTGTCTCTCGAAATATGAAAAAGCGCGATTGTATGGATTCTCCGTCCATGCAGCCATCTCCTCCTCGCGAATCGATTCCCACACTTCTGCTGTTGCGGTCTAAGTACTTCGAACAATTGTTCTCACTGATGCACACGCTGAGCAGCATGAAAACGCCCGTTAAGGGCGGTCATCACATTCCTCACACGAAAGCTCAAGTTTTGAGTAGACGCGTTTGGGACATTCTTAGTCTCCTGCCCACGAATCCGACCTTGCTTAGAGGTTTCCAAATGCTGGACACGCCACTTCCTGACCTTCTCGATCCATCAAGCGCACAAAAATTAATGTATTCTCTATACATTGTCGAGTCTCTGAGTGTTCAATGTAGTGGGAAAGGCGATAGTAATAATCGAGAGCCCTGGAGCCGCTTTTTTATTCAACAAGGGGGGTTAAGGCATTTGTTCGATATTTTTATGTCCGGAGTTTTGCAACGCTCTGGAGGTGATGGTAGCGAATGGCAACAAGACTGTTTAGCTTCTCTTTTAAAATTGTTGTGTCAACTGGGAGTAGAGCCGTTGCCGCAGGAATCTCGGCCGAGTCGTACTGAAAAAATTATAATACCTTTACTCAACGAAACGATGCGTGGAATGCTGAACGTTAAAACAGCAATGCCGCAATTGACAAGCATTTTAGAGGAAGCTTCCATGCCCAGAGATCCAAATCACTATAAGACGGGATTTTGGGGACGCGCGCAGGTAAGGACGAATGTATGAAAATATGTTTAACGCTTATTCTAAATCACTTTTGATTGCATAGGTTGTTCATTATGCCATGGCGCTGCTTGTATCTTGGCTACATTGCGACGAAGAGGCGCGCCAGGGTTTATTCCAAACGCCTAACTTCTCTACGTGGCTGCAACGTTTGGTGCTAGAAGATCCCGAGCCGTCGGTAAGACGAGAAGTGTGCTCGGCTCTATATCGTCTATGTTTAGGTGTGTCTGCTAATAACAGCGATACACACGACAATGGTTTGGTTGCGCCCATGCTTTCACATTTGCTGACTTACATGAACAAAGCTGAAGAGATGCGACCGCAGAAAATCGAAGTGATTCAAGCACCCGAAGAGGGGAAAGAACCATACGGGCCGGCGTGCAGGGACTATTTCTGGTTGGTAGCAAGATTGGTCGATTCATTGCCCAGCGATTTGGTCAAGGAGAGCCTCGAAGAGCCGCAGTCATGCGTGATCGACATCAATCGTTTGACCGAAAAGATTGCCAATTCTGTGCTCGAGCGCGAATATCTCGAGGCGAGGCATCGCACGATTGATGACGACGGTTTAATCGGCTTGCTTAATTTATTGACCAATCTCATTAAGCACAAGCCGCCGTATCAAACCAGCAAGCAGGGCCAGAAATTGTTGAGCGAAGTATTCGACTTTTTGTTTGCATTGCCGAATCCGAAATTACGACACGTTCCGAAATGTAAATCCGCCCGTTCGCGCACCGCAGCTTTCGACTTGCTCGTCGATTTGGTTAAAGGAGCACCGGATAACTACGACATGCTACACGAACGCCTTCTGAAACAGCATCAACCCGGACCGAATTCGCCATATCCTTGGGATTACTGGCCGCACGAAGATGGTCGATCGGAATGTGGCTACGTTGGTTTGACGAATCTGGGCGCAACTTGCTACATGGCGTCTTGCATGCAACATTTGTACATGATGCCACAAGCAAGAGCTTCAATTCTTGCCGCCGATACCTTACATTCGAAGCACGAGTCCACATTGAAAGAATTACAGCGCATGTTTGCTTACCTATTGGAAAGCGAACGCAAAGCTTACAATCCTAGGAGTTTCTGCAAAGTCTACACGATGGACCATCAACCTTTAAACACGGCCGAACAGAAAGATATGGCCGAGTTTTTCATTGATCTGGTGAGCAAGCTTGAAGAAATGACGCCTGCGTTGAAAAATGTTGTGAAAAATCTCTTCTGCGGTGTCTTGAGTAACAACGTGGTGTCGCTTGATTGTGATCACGTTAGTCGCACCGTGGAAGAATTCTACACTGTGCGTTGCCAAGTCGCCGACATGAGAAATCTTTACGAATCACTGGATGAAGTCACTGTTAAGGATACCCTCGAAGGCGATAACATGTACACATGCTCGCAATGCGGTAAGAAAGTCCGGGCAGAGAAACGGGCATGTTTCAAGAAGCTCCCGCATATTTTGTGTTTCAACACTATGCGGTACACTTTCAATATGCTCACGATGCTCAAGGAAAAGGTCAATACGCATTTCTCGTTTCCATTGCGATTAAATATGGCTGGCTATGTGGAGAAGCAGTTGATGCCGCAGCATCACCAAGAAGATAAACAGGAGCAGGAGCAATATGAGTACGACTTGATTGGCGTGACAGTGCACACCGGCACAGCGGATGGCGGACATTACTACAGTTTTATCAAGGACAGAACAGCGGGAGCTCGAGATAAATGGTTCTTATTCAACGATGCTGAAGTGAAGCCGTTCGATCCGAATCAAATTGCGGCTGAATGTTTCGGTGGAGAAATGACGGTAAACGAATCTTGTCCGGTTTGTTTCTAAAGATTTTTTTTGTAACTTGTGTCTATTATAGAGTAAAACCTATGACAGCGTTACGGACAAATTTATGGACTTCAGTTTCGAAAAGACTAACAGCGCTTACATGTTATTTTATGAAAAATCTCCATCCACATCCGGAGACAACGCTGATTGTCCTTCCACAACTTTGGAGACTACCAATCTTCAACAACCATCTCAATCTACACCGTCAACCACGTTCGAATTAAGTAAAGAGCTTGAAGATTGGATTTGGCAGGATAACATGCATTTCATTCAAGACAAAAACATCTTTGAGCATACATATTTCAAGTAAGTAGGCAAATCTTCTCTTGAAATTTTGTTTATGGTGCGTTTTTAGTTTTATGTGGCAAATTTGTGGATACATACCCAAAACTTTAATGCCACTACGACCCGATATTACGCAACGCTCAGCCGAATTGTCAACATCATTCTTTATCGAGACATTTATTCACGCCAAAGAGAAACCCACCATGGTACAGTGGGTAGAATTGGTGACGAAACAATTCAACGCTTGCCAGGAAGCATGCACGTGGTTTCTAGAACACATGGCCAACGACACGTGGTGGCCCGTTCAGGTTTTGTTAAAGTGTCCGAATCAAATAGTTCGTCAAATGTTTCAACGATTGTGTATACACGTAGTGCAACGATTAAAACAGACCCATTCGCCATTATACCTAATTGTGGATGAGGACGTTGATTGTGATAGTAAGTCGAGCTCGAGTGACGACGAAATTGTTAATGTTGATCCAGCGAAAATTGGGAATGCTTCGTGCGTGACGAAATTCGTAAAGAAGTTACTCTCTCTGGTAAGCTTTTGTTGACCAAATTAGTGGCATACATATTAATTAATGTCTATTTCAGATGGAACATGGGGCAAAGGCGCATTTAAAACATTTAACTGAATATTTTGGATTTCTATTTGAATTTAGTAGGATGGGCGAGGAAGAATCGAAATTTTTACTCACAGTTGGTGCTATTCATACAATGATCGACTTTTATTTAGGACACAAGGTGCACGATTTTGTGGATGTGAGTGAAGGTGAGGAGGAGGAGGAGGTGGTCGCATTACCCACCGATAAGTACAAACCTGCGTCGTTGGACAAAATGATTACGCTGATTGCGACGCTAGTTGAGAAGAGCAGGGACATCGATTTAAGACTGAAGCTCAGTATTAAGGACTACAACGCTGTGGCAGGAGGCAAGGGATTTCCCTTTCTGTATCAGCAGATTAAAGATAATATTAACTTGCAACAAACAAAAAATTTGATACATTCGATATGTCGTGGAAACGAACGGCTCGCGACGTCCATCATTGGCATGCTGTCTCAGGCGATAAATAGAAATTCTGATGTATGTATGAACAAAATATAAAATTCGTGTCATGTACTTAATGGTTGTATGATTGCAGTCGTGTCAGCCATTTTTTAAACTGTTAACTTTGCTCACTGAGGGTTCGAATCAAAGTTCGGGGGGGCCATCCGGATTGCCATGCTTCACGCAATTAGTGTTACAACGAGTTTGGGAGGCGGCGGAGTGTTGCCCGTGCTCTGCATTGGATTGGTTGGCCTTGCAAGTTACCAGAAGCCGTTTGGTGCATCAGTGGGTCTTGTCCTCGCTCGATTCTTGGCTGGAACACTTTTTGATCGCTCATGGCAATCAACGAGTGCGGAATGCTGCCGGAGTTCTGATTGTCTCGCTGGTTCCAAGCACACAATTTCGTCAAGGTTTTCGAGCAACTCATCGACTTCACCGAGAGCCTCAGCTTACTCCCGAGGCTCTTAACATCTTACATCAAATCTACACGGCTTTGTTACGACTGCTTACGCCAGCGAAACACTACACTGATATGCAACAACACGGTACAATGAAATTGACAACGTATTTCGCACTTCTCATGTATTGCTGCATCTCGAGAGCGGAGAAACTCTTGTTCGGGCAATACTTCTTGAATCTTTGGCACTTGTTTCATCCCAAATTATCTGAACCGTCCATTCCCGCGCATCACAATAAACAAGCCGTCTTGGCTTTTTGGAATCACGTGTGTACGGATTGTCCAGAAAATGTGCATTTAATGCTCCAAAATGCGCACGTTACGAAAAATATTGCGTTCAATTATATCCTGTAAGTCGTTGTTTATCTACACACTTATATTGCCTCTAATAAATGCTATATTTTAGTGCGGATCACGAGGACCAGGATATTGTCGTGTACAACAGGGCGATGTTACCCGCATATTACGGCTTGTTGCGTATGATGTGTCAGTTATCTCGCGCCTTTACAAGACAACTTGCACAACATCAAAACCTGCAATGGGCTTTCAAAAACATCACTCCACATCCTTCGCAGTATCCCAATGCGGTGGAAGAACTGTTCAAATTAATGCAACTGATGGTGATGAAAAGTCCGGATTCATCTGAAACCGATCTGCGAGAGATCTCTAGTTTCCGACGAACCACATTGATAACATACCTGCAAAGCTTGGATGGCAGGACAAGCTGGACGACGCTTATTTCGGCGTTTCGAATTTTAGTCGATTCAAATGATGATAAGCTATATGTGGTTTATAATGGCGGATTACAAATTGTGTTTGATGTAAGTTCTTGTGTCATCGTGCGAAGCTTTCAATACAAGTGCATATTTTTTTACAGGCTTTCCAAAATTTACATGTGATGCTCCATGAGGCTACAGCATGTCATGTTTCTGGTGAATTAATGGAAGTACTGGCGATTATGATGGAATTGGTCAGGTGTGTGCGACTCTATCGCGATGCGAAAGATTCCCGTGGAATTTTATTGGCGTGCAAGGATTGGATCGAGGTGTTAAGAAAACTGGCATCGTTATTAAACACCTACAATCCTCCAGATATGAGAATATTCTGTATAGGTATGAATGTTAATAGTAAATTCATGAATTACTGAAGAACATGTTTTGCAATTGTTGTAGAAATTCTGAAAGAATTTGTTCTTATTATGCCGAACGAAGCAATGCAAATTCTTGTACCTCTTCTATCTCACTGCCACTCAGCATTTCAAGATAGTCATGACGCGGTACCGTTAGGACCGTATTTCCCGAGACGTGGTCATAACTTGCCTGCCGTTGGCGGAAAAGGAATTGCCCGACCCTTGAGGCCGATGGTGCAGATGACCGTGCCGCAAAGTCAACTGGAGTGTGCAAGAGGAGTCGATCTCGAATATGACGAAGCTTTGGATAAATTTTACACACCATATCACGAATTTATTGACATGTTATGCCGATTGGCTGTGAATTCTGATACTCTCTCAGATGTAATGGTAACGTTAAGCGCAATGGTGGGTTTTGAGGCAGTGCCTCTTCATTCGATGTTTTTCCCGAAACTATGGCTGGATGTTCTACGAGTGCAGCATGTTGATCGGAAATACATTAATATGCTAACTTCGTGCAACTACTTCGTCGATTATATCGATGCAGTGCTATTAGACGAAAGAATCGCACTTCTAGTAGATGTTATCTACGAGTTTTTATCGACGTTCTTCCCCAAGGTACATAATGCTAGTCATTTTAACTTATCATAATTATCTACATTAATGATATGTGTTTAGGTTTCTGCCCATGTGTTGTCGGAACAAACGTTAACGATGATTGATAATACCGTCGTGTCGTTAAGCGAGCAGGTTGGTGCTGTGGATGTTAAGAAACGAGCTAAACAATTGGCGAGTGACCTTCGAGCACTGATATTGGTATACAAAAGTCCCGAGGCCGTCCCTCCAAACTTATTAGTTGGGACCTTAAATCAACTGCAGACGATAGTACTTGCCGAAATAGAAAAGTCCAAAATGAAAGGTTTGCGAACACATCAAATATATAGATGTGTTTCACAGTGAAATGTCATTTTGCAGAAGAACCCGCGGGAACATCTGCTGGAGATGAATCGAAGCCGAGTACCTCAAAGAACACTTCTAATGAAGACAAAACTGATAAAACTGAAAGCAATTCAGAGACAATGACTGACTCTTTTCCTACGCAAAACATTGACGATGGCAAATCGAAGGATTCAGTCAAATATTTAAAATTACTTCAAGAAACTATAAGCCAATTACTCACGATTGTGCAAGAACAGGTTTGACTTATGACGGAAAAACGAAATACATAAATGGAATCTGCGTTTTGGACTACCGTTTAATGAGTGTTTATGATTTTCATTTAAATATTAATTCTTAATTTTGCCAAAACGGTGTCTTTGTTTTAAGTCGAGACAAGTGAATAACTTCTAAACGTTTTGTATTTTTTAGTCATTGTATAGAGATGCTTATTACATATTATGTTTCGAAATTTATATTTACCAAATATTCAGAATGCGGGAATGACGATACAAACTTTTCGAAAGTTGAATGATTGGGTATAGAGCCGCCCATTTATGGGAGCAGACAAATGAGGAATTATTTGATTTAGTGGCTGTTCGAATGACAGAACCAATACTTAATGATTTTTGGGTGCGTTGTAAATGCTATTTTAGTTGTTTTTTTTTTTCTAAAGACTGTTAATAAATTATGATGTCTTTATAAATATTGAATGTAATTTTTTTCATTAAATAACTTATTAACGTCAAAGCTGAACTTCTACTTTTCCTGAATTGGATAATTTAAATCAGTGTAATCAAACCGAAAGTATATAGATCCCCACCTGGCGTTTAGGGACTGGAACAGAATCGCTCATGTCTACTACCCCATTCGAGTATGTCCCGCACTATAATTCTGATAACAAGTTTTGGCTTAACGCGGACGCAGAATCATCGAATCAATCTTTTGTCTGATTAAACATTGATACCGCGAAAAAATGGATAGGTTTGTTATAAAGATATATTTACTTTATCATACAATATTAGCAATGCAATAAAATAAATACAAAATTTCTTAGCGTTTCTTCTCTTGCATCGTTCCACAAATCTAAGTTACAAAATTGACAATATGGATTCTCTGCAGCCTTGCAATATTGCTGAATATACAATATATAATATAATTCTTAATATATCAAATTTCTTCTTAAAAAGTAATAACACAATTGCTTTCGTTTGACAATGATAGGAATCAGTGGCTTCCTATATTATTAATGGATATAATTATATCTTCTATATAATTATTATTCATAATATAATCAATACTTTTCATATTTATAAATATTTTCGATTTAATCCAAAGATTTCACAAGTTGTCTTCTCCGTTCAGCGGTGGGTTAATCCAATTGGTTGCGTTTGAGGATACAACACACTATTACAATCAATATGAAGGCATGTTCATGGCAACAATACATTCCCTATTTGATCATCAAAATTGTATGTAATATAGCAAAGTTGAGCAGCGTCTTTCGTTTCGCACACCGACGGCCGCGCACAATATCGTCGAAACATTAAAATTACAATAAATTATGACACAAGTAAAGCGCGACCGAAGTTCAATATACAAATTTCGCGCACGACGCTCTCGCGCGTCAGCAAATACGTGTAATGCCAATGTCCGCGTAATCTCAACAATTCAATTATGTAAAGTACATTATGTTAAAAGTTAATATTGGCCATTTGGTAACTTGTTCCAATATATGAGAACAACGCAATCACTCCAAAATATTGATTGCCCATTTTTCGACTTTTCAAGAGAAAAAAAAGGACTGAGCGCGCTTGCAGCGAAACAATGCTTCTGGTTGAGCTTCAGCACTTTTCACACAATGATTTCGAAGACACAACGTTGCTTCTATAAACTGACAAGTTTTGGCGGAACGCAGGATTCGGGCGACACCACCTCGCCGCTCATGGAAACTGGTATTCTTTGCTGGGTGGAACAGTTGGGCACCAGCGGGGCGGAAACGGGAGTGAGTCCGGTGCCGCCGACCATGAGCGACTCGAAGTTGAAATGCATGCCGGTGGACGGTGTGGTGCCGGCGATGCCGGCCAGCGCATCGTCGAACATCGACTTGCTGTTATTGTTCGTTGCTTGGGCATTCATTCCGAATGAGGTCGTTCCGCCCACGTTGAGAGAATTCGGGCGATTTGGTTTGGAAATGGGTACCGCTGAGCTAAGCATGATCTTTTTCGCGGGCGAAGGTATCACGTAGTAATCGTCGTCGTGCAAGGAATCAATGAGTTCCGTCTTGACGCGCATGCCGGGACTGTCGGTGTATTGCATCGAGTAGGGTTTTTCTTCTGGCGGACTAGGTGGGCAATGCATGCCGTTCAATTGCATTTTGCAGCGAGGACGATGCCTTTCTAACAGCATTTCCAATTCTTCTTTGCACCTTTGAAGATCGGAAAATTCATTCTCCAAATTCTGCTTCTTCTTCTCCAAATCATCAGTTTCCTGTAGCAGGAGTTGGAGTTAAGGTTAGGCTTTATAGGAACAGATTTAAACGTCGACATACCTCAAGCAATTGGTTGGTGTGATCAACACGCCGTTTTCGGCAGCGCGCCGCAGCAGCCTTATTGCGTTCGCGTCTAACTCTGCGCCTTTCCTCTTCTTCCGGAGGCAAATTGACTTCCCTGTTCGGACGCCTGCCTCCCATATTCCTGCGAGTGGTTGGGGCTGGGGAAGGAGATTGCATGTTCTTCTGTAGATCGGCTGGCGATGGACTGGTGTTGCTATCTTCAGAACTGCATTGGGAGATTGAAGAATTCCAAATGGTGTTGGACTTCCCGTTGGATGTAACTGTGGTGTAGATATCAGCTTCCGATGCCGGTATGTACTGATTGTTACCTATCAACAAACGCCAAATTAGTCAAAGCACATTAAAAAACGATAAAACACTGCGCACCTATTGATTGTACCATCGGAGGAACGAATCCGGCTTCGTTTTCGTGAGGTTTTGATTGCAGCTCAATGAAGGTCTGCTCAATACTGCGGAGAGTTGTCGGAGTTAAGGTCGGAGTAGTACGAGTCGGAACACCGGAGTGTAACCCTTCCAATGAAATGAACTGCAACAAAAAAATTAATGCGCCATGTATACCATCAATTGTCACCAATAATTTTCAGGTGTTTATTATTTTCTAACTCGGATTTTCCAGTGAACAAAATATTTGGCACGTGTACTGCAACATCTACCGTTTCCTGGTATTATTTCAAACCGCTTCCAAGTGTTCGCGCGCTACAAATGCGAGTGTATTTTTAGTGAACTTGGCAGTGATCAAATGTAATAAAATCGAGCGTTTCCCGCAGATTGAAACATGCGCACAATAATAGCTCAGAACCAAATATTAGTCAAACCAAAAACACCACCGTTGACAATGATTAGTGCAATACTTATCAAATTTGTTGAGTATTTCATGATAAACTTTTACATTTTGTTCTAGTATGAATATTCAACATTCATATACCTGCTGATAGAACAGTTCCTGTGCCAAGATGCTGGCAATTTCTTTTTGGTCCATAAATGCCATCATATTTATATAGATCGTCACTTTATTTTAAGTTTAAGTAATATTTATAGTTGTTGTACAAGTCTCAACGTTCTCGCGTCTACACGTGTACGTTTTTCGTCGTTTCGTTTGAAACTATATTCGTTGTTAATAGTGTATTAAGTCATATATTAAAAGTATATTTGATAATTTGAATAACCGTTGATCACGATTGGTCGTTTTGTATTTATTTAAATTAAGTTTGTACTATATTTCGCGTAGTTTTTTTTATCGTTTGATATAGATTTGTTTCGGTTTGCGTTGATTTCGTTCGTTCGTTTGGGCGAGCTAAGCCATCGACGTCGCCGCGGTTTCGATTCGGTCGGAAAAGCGCGCGCGCCGGCGGTGCTTTCCGGTGCACAGTGCGCCAAAGATTGAGACAGGACTCGGCGATGCGACGACGTCGACGCGGCCGCGTCGTCCGCACGCGTCCTGTGCTTTCGTACGTTTCGTACGAATCTCGCCCACGACTCCATTCCGCAAGACGCTTAATTTAGACCGAGGTAACGAATAGCACTAACTGACTATTTATTTATATAACGAGTTGTTGCCGCTAAACAACATACAATGCGAGATGCCATGCGATCCGACGATGATGGGGCGAACGTGCGAAAACCAGACGAGTACGTCAAATTGATACGGATATTAGCTAAGGACACGCCACGTTTATCGCTTGCAACGATTCTACTAAAATCCTTTGTTCTCTCGTCCTGCTTTTTCCGCAGCCGAAACTTATTTATAAACGTTCGGTCTAAACTGTTGGCACCTGAGCAATATTTAAATCAGTCACACTACTAACAAATTGTCTCAAACAATTTCTCTCTAAGCAACAATAATACCTGTAATAAAACGAACAAGGAAAATCTGTACTTTGCAAAAAAAACGGTCATTTAAAGTAATCCTATATTAAGAACTAATTCCAAATAAATCAGTTGTCTCTCTGTGCACGCGCTGGAAGTTTGCCAAACTGCACCGACTGCAAAAAAAAGACTCCGAAAAGCACCGCGACGCATATTCCAAATCGATAATAAATGGCCATAAGATCTCATCCGGATTTTTCTCGCGGCGGAGCGGAGAGGTGTTTGCAGGATGCTAAATTCGTCCACGGCTATCAACACATCGTCGTTACGCGCGGCAAATGAATGGCGTACGCGTGTACGCGTCGAGTGCAACAATAACGTCCGACGATCGAACGTGCTTGTCGGCAATAAATCGGCGGCGGCGGCGCTTGCGGCGGCTGAATTTCCCCGCTAGGTCAGACGACGCCTGTTAATTACCGCAACTTCCGCCACAACGTTTAAAGAATGCGCATAAGTCACATATAAATGGCGAACAAAAAACGAACGCAGACAACGCGCCGTCAAAAAAAAACATCACGGTCTCGTTGATGGAGCGATAAAAATAGCGTGGCGAATTCGATGGGTCACTAAGTAGCGCCGTCTCGACGGCGCGGAGATCTGTTCCTACAACGCTTTTACATAAGCACCTGATTTCCGGAGGAATTTCTAGTATTTCCGATGGTCGGATTCTCAGATGGAGAACGAGCGCGCGAGCACGCGCGCTTTGCTCCAACGTGATTGCTGTTTGTGCCAAAAGCATGACTCATCCGAACTTCTACCCACTGGTTATACCAGTAGTCCAGACCGCTGCGATATGATCTTCGACGATCAAAAAAAAATTAGAAATTTTAAAACTGAAACTAACCGACCGCCCGGCCAACTGACACGAAAACATAGTATTAGGTAACAATTTTGCATACAACAATTTAATGAAAATGAATGAAAATCACTTGCATAATTGACAACCTCCACATCCTCACCTGTTGCTCATAATCCCACTAACCTTGACTTTGCGTTCGATGTAATACGCGTGGGGATAAAATTATTTAATGGTGACGTGTTCGATTGTACCGAAGTCTCTCGTTTTCAGAGAAATGCGTACGAATTTACTACTCGTTACGTTACGATGGCAAAACGATTACTCACTTCTCATTCAATCGCACACACGCTTACCACGCTCTCGGCTGTGCAGAACGCAGTAGCACAGTAGGCTTTTCATTCATAATATCGCTTAGCACGTCTAATTGCCCATCGAGTATTTACTGCGAATGTGAAAAAAAAATCCCGTTTGTTCCATCCTAATCGAACGTGCACAAACCATCCGATCCGGACGACGAAAAGCGCTAACGCAACATTCCAATTCCGCGAATTGAACGTGCGGCGCCTCGTTTTTTTTTTTGGGTGTGTGCGTGCGTGTGTCTAAAATTCTCAATACACCAATGCAAACACGAGTTATCAGCCGGTATTACAATATTGACTAGCGATAATGATTATAGGTGCCCGCCCGAAATAATCGCGTTCGGAATTCTCAACAAAGACGGTTTTCGTGTTTGAGCGACACAAATAAAGGCACCGAGTTCATCGGTACGTTAGTTTCGAGCGTTTCGCGGCGACCCGCCTCGCGGAGAGCAAACAATTTCGACGGTCGCGCCAGAAAAACTTGCATCGGCAAAATATATTTTTGCGCCGCAAATTGACACGCAAATTGCCGTCTCGGGCCGTTGCTAACGAGACGAAATTTAATTTATAGCTTAATGTCCTCGACAAACAACCACCCGAAACATAATGGGTTTGTTGTTGTTTTTTGTTTAATTATGTTCTCGCAAAGAAAACACGGCCTTTGTTCGTCGCGGCGCGCAGAGGAGCGTCGCCGCGTGCGCACAAAGCGCGTTGTTTATTGCACGCGGGCAGCAATGATTTTCTTTGTGAATTATGCGCGCGCGTTTATTTTAACTTGCGCGCGCGCGTAGTAAGTAAGCGCGATCTCATAGTAAATTCCGAGTAAGGTTCACGATCTCGCCGACCGTGGAGTGACCATACATAGTTGCATTTTATTAGAACGCCGGCCGAATGTCACCGCGGACTAAATAGAAATGGTTTTCCCACAGAAAAGCGTCAAGGACACTTGAAGTCCACGAGCGTGGTAAGAAAGAAAAAAAATAACGCATGTTTTATTGTCGCCGCCAACGAGGCTTTACAAATAAACATAAAGGTTGCTCTTCTAAATTGCGCACGTTTGCGCAATTGCGCCATTTATCGCGCCGCACAAATAAGTGCAATCTTGTGACATCAGGAAACTGTGTTATCACAAAGAACAAATGATGAAATGCACTAAGCGAAGCGAGCTTACTTACGCGATGAAAAGTATCGCAGCGTTTCGTCGATCGACAACGGTTATTCGAGTCCTTCGAGCCTTTGCTAATAACGCGTTTCTTATAAACGTAATCGACCTCCGCAGAAATCAATTATTCCAGCGTTATGCAGCTTTTTCTTGTTTGAAAACTGGATGAGTCCGGCATCAAGGTCTACTCCGAACTAACAATCGGTCGACGCAAAGTGTACAATATTTAATGTTGTGGTCGACTGTTGATAAGAAAAATGGGTGTGAGTATGCTTTTACATTACAATTTCCTGTTTAAACTTTAAAAGCTTTTAAAGTCGACGTTAATTTCGAAGTGAAAATGTCGTTTAGAACGAGAAATGAGCAGCGCGCAATTCTAACGAAACGCAATACACACACAAAAAAAGTTCAATTATATCGAAATTACGACGTGTTATAATTATTGGTGGAACACTCGCTGCACCAACAACATGTCCACCGGCACGTAATCCAATCGCGGCAGTGTTATTAGTTTATAATCATAATTAGCGTACAATAGACGGCAGTTGTAGACAAAACAAGTTAGCGCGCTAGAAAAGTTTAGCGTTTCGGAATATTTCAGCAGTCGGCGCCTGGGTGTTTTGCCAACAATAACGTTTGTCGCGTCGTTTAAAAAAAACGTTTACAGTTATAACGTGCTAAGATCGAAAACTAACAATACGCACCTTTGGCGAAACGCGACTGGCGAAAATCGCCGAGCGGCTAATCCGATTTATTTGCGACGAAACGTGTGCGAGATATTCCAAAGGTTCAACAGGTTTTGCAAAAACAACGTAAACACCAACTATTGTCGTTACGCGCGACGCGCTCGACGGGCGGGCGGCGCGCTCGGATACCGCGAATGTTTGCAAAAACGTGTGCGACGGAATTCGTAACTCGAACAAGTGAAACTCGCCGTGCGTGCGCGAAGCGCGAGGAGCGCGTGCGGCATGGGGCGACAGTCGAATGCTCACTGACACTCACTTATCTTCGACGCTCGGCGGTCGGCGCGCATAATGCGGATCGCTGGTGGCGAACGTCACTGAGCGTTTCGGATATCGGGATTCGGCGCGCAGCGCGCGTTCGACGACGGATCGGATTTGACGGACGAACGAACGGACGAACGGACGGACGGAGCGATACGAAAAGCGACGCGCGCGCGATCCCACAACGCGCATTATTGTGGGCGACCGTCGCCGTCGCGTGGTATTGGAAGCATTGGAAGCGGCCAGCGACAGCTCGCCGGATGGTACACGCCGGAATGGTAATGGCGCGCCGGCACACTGCTCACATGACATAGCGCCAGTGACGTCAAACGTCCTCCAAATCTTTTTTCCGCTTAAACGATTTACGCCGCGACGCCGGCGCGTAATTTCTGCATACCTTTATTTGCGCGTTCGCAGAAAGGTGGCGACGTGGAGGTGGGGCACCGTCGGCCCGCCCGCCCGCGCCGAATCGACGCACCCGGTCGAAACACGTCCGGGGCATGTTCGGTTTCGGTTCTGACGCGCACTGCGCAAAGCGCGCGCGCTCTTTGTTCCTTATCGTGCGGAGCAATAAAATTCTGTTTTTCTGCCCGTATCAGCGCAGTAGCGTTCGCGGAAAGGACCGTTGATTGAATCGAATTGTTTATTGCCGCCCCGAAATGCCATGGAAAAAATTCGCAGAAACGCACGCGACGTTTCCGCGCTTCGCCGCGAACGAACCGACGCGGTAAAACCCGCTCACATTTTATCGGCACGTCGATAATATCGTACAAATATGGCAATCGCTTTTCTGGATAAATATTTAGCAAATCAATCTAATGAACAAACGTACAATTGATAAGGCGTCTCGGCCGAAACGCCTTTGTGCGTGCGCGCCAATGTCAACACATATGCCAATAACGCATACGCACGTATGTCGCGCGATAAAACTAATCGACGTTATGCCGCTCATTGCTTATCGGCCGATAACGCGCATTAACGTGCCGCACGAGGACACAATCGACGCCTAATTATTGCGATGGTTCGAAAAGAAGCGCGCGATTGAAATTCTCCTAGATTAAAGAGCAGTCGCGCATTCCTGAATGTCAACCGCTCGATTCGTAGTAGCTGAATGGAGCGCGCACGAGGTGAGGCGCACGAATCTGAACGTTAGACGGCTGGATCCATAGCAAATCGTCTAAAGTCGTGGGTGGTCTACTTGTAAAACTTTCTTTATGAAAAGCCGCCTACCGCCGATGCATCTGGCGCTAGCGCCACGCTTCTAGTCACCAAACTA
>JAODGE020005331.1:0-12292 GCA_027574965.2 Ecitophya simulans
ATCGGTCAGTGATCGCTGCTCTGCATCCGTTGCGGCTGAACGCCGACAACCGCCCGGTGACCGATCCGCTGACCATGCAGACGTCGGTCGCGGGCGTCTTCTGCGGCGGGGATCTCGCCGGCGTCGCCGAGACAACCGTCGAGGCCGTCAACGACGGCAAGACCGCCGCGTGGCACATGCACTGCCACCTGCAAGGCATGCCCTCCGACGCCACGCCGCGCCTGCCGCTCTTCCACACGGCCATCGACGAGGTCGACCTCTCCGTGGAGCTGTGCGGCATCAGATTCGAGAACCCCTTCGGGCTGGCGTCGGCGCCGCCGGCGACGAGCGCGCCGATGATCCGGCGCGCCTTCGAGCAGGGCTGGGCCTACGTCGTGACGAAGACCTTCGCGCTGGACAAGGACGTCGTCACGAACGTGTCGCCGCGCATCGTGCGCGGCGCGACGTCCGGCCAGAACTTCGGCCCGCAGCAGGGCTCCTTCCTGAACATCGAACTGATCTCGGAGAAGTGCGCGGCGTACTGGTGCGCGTCCATCGGCGAGCTGAAGCGCGACTTCCCCGCGAAGGTGGTCATCGCGAGCATAATGTGCTCGTACGACGAGGCCGACTGGACGGAGCTGGCGACGATGGCGCAGCGCGCGGGCGCCGACGCGTTGGAGCTGAACCTCTCCTGTCCGCACGGCATGGGCGAGTCAGGCATGGGTCTGGCCTGCGGACAGAAGCCGGAATTAGTGTCAGGCATCGCGCGCTGGGTGCGGCGGGCGGTGACGATACCGTTCTTCGTCAAACTGACGCCCAACATCACCGACATCGTGACGATCGCGCGCGCCGCGCGCGACGGCGGCGCCGACGGCGTCTCCGCCATCAACACCGTCTCCGGTCTGATGCAGCTCAGGGCCGACGCCAGCCCCTGGCCGGCCGTCGGCGTCGCGAGACGCACCACGTACGGCGGCGTCAGCGGCAACGCGACGCGTCCGATGGCACTCAGGGCCATCACGGCGATCGCCGACGCGTTGCCCGGCTTCCCGATCCTCGGCGTCGGCGGCGTCGACTCCGCCGAGGTGGCACTGCAGTTCCTCCACGCCGGCGCGACACTCCTGCAGGTGTGCAGCGCCGTGCAGAACCAGGACTTCACGCTGATCGACGACTACTGCACCGGACTGAAGGCGTTGCTGTACTTGGCGGGCCGACTGCCCGGCTGGGAGGGGCAGAGCCCGCCGACGCGCAAGCACCAGTCGGGCAAGCCCGTCGTCAGTCTCTTCGGCGCCGACGGGCGAAGGCTGCCGCATTTCGGCCACTTCCGCGAAGAACGCCGCAGGCAAATGGACGCGCTGCACGTCATCTCCGACGGCGGGGGCGGCGCGCGACCTCCTCGCCGCGCCGCCGACGGCGTCGCGGTGCCCAGATTGAGGGACGTCATCGGCAGGGCGTTGAAACACGTCGGGCCGTACAAGGCTCTGGACAACCAGAAGCAGGTGGTCGCTCTGATCGATGATGTAAGTCGATCGTGGCGCGTCGTTGGCGTTGTTGTTGGCATCGCTCACTTTTCAGGACATGTGCATCAACTGCGGCAAGTGTTACATGGCGTGCAACGATTCCGGTTATCAGGCGATCCGGTTCGACCCCCACACCCACGTCCCGACCGTCACGGACGATTGCACGGGATGCACGATGTGTTTGTCGGTGTGTCCGATCATCGACTGCATAAAGTGAGTTAAAGCCTCCTCCTACTTTCTCCCCAACGCTTGCCACAATTTTAGCCACGCCCACGACCTACAATATCTCATTACGCGTGTTTTACTTCCAGCATGGTGCCAAAAACCATACCGCACGTCATCAAGCGAGGCATTCCACTCCAGAGACTGCAACCAGTGCATGCCTTGGAAAATTATTCACCTGTTAATTAGTTATCTCGACGAAACGTGACGATGTCGTCTTCTAAACGCGCTGCAATAAAGTTTACAATTCATGAACACAGAAAACACGCGAATGTACGTCGAGTGAGGTCGCGCACAACACGATTTATAATATTAATAATCTTATTGAGTAATATATTATCAAATACGTTTACAAATGGTATATACTTGCGTCTAAAGCCACAAAAACAATTCTCATGATTTGTACATAAAAATGAAACGGAAGAAACAAATCTCGAAAATCTCAAACATCGGCACGAAACAATCGCAATCAAATAATCGCTCTACGAACGAACCCACAATGATCTGCCGGCGATACGAAAAATGTTCGTGGGCGGGGCGAAGGGTGAGGAGGAGGGTAGGGGGCGCGTCCCAACCGGGACGTCTCGTGGCGTCGCGAAACCCAACGACTAATTTGTTTCGCCGGTCGCCGCGCGACTTTACAACATTCACGTATAGTAATAAAGGTCAATAAGGACAACTATTGCGTCTTGTTGTGTTGTGTACATTTATCCTGAGGAATTTTTAAAATCTAGGTAATTAATTAATCAATAGAGATTACAGTACAATTTTTCATCTTGTTAAAATACATAATAGTATTGCCAAACATTCAATCGTCGAGAAAATATTTTATTAGATTTTTTTTGCGCATTATTATTAATAGGTAGGTAGTACTTTTCGTAATTATTTGTTTCACTTTGCTTGTTTTGTAGCGTTTCGTAGCGTCGTCGAAATTTTACAAACTTTTAATTTTTATCATCAATAATTTTCGAAACGTCACTTTATACTTTAATCTCTATGAATCCTAATGATAGTATTTCTCTTAAATTTTCTCTGCGTGGTCACATTTATAACGCGTCTCTTCGTCCTTCTTCGACGTCAATTGCATCTCGTCACGCTCGCCCCAAATAGTTGCTTAAACATACGTAAATATCGATACAGATACATTATAACAATACCATATATATATCATATACCGTTAGTCGTTAATAAATTCTCTGTGAGACAGGCGGAGAACACGAAATATTGTTGCTTGCTATGGAAGAATGTAAAATAATGCTTGTACGTACAGTCACAGGTCACGTCACTTTCTCGCTATAAATGTGACCACGAGCGCCAGCTACGCGAAAACTTCTCTCATTTATTATTTTGGCAAAAAGTTGACAACAAATTTATCTCTGTATAAAACTCTGACATGAATTTGTACCTTTGCAAAACAGCACTATTGTTTTCTCATATTTATCTCTTTTTTTTCCTCCTCGTCACATTTTCATAATTTTCACTTTTATTATTTTTAATAGTTAATCATATCGCTTTTTTGTTTCTCATTAAAAATATTCACCATTCAATGGCTAACCGTTTTCCTTTGTTTTTCGTCATTTTTAATAGTCATTTACTTCATCTCGTAATATATTAGAGGATAGCTACATCTCCGCAGTATGTACATATTGACAAAAGACAAGAACCATTCTTTGCGTCGAATGGTTTAACCATCTAATCGCTAATAAAACGCGCGTACCCACGCGTGCGCCTAACTTATTTACGCCATAATGATAATGTTAATGATAAAACCGTGTCTGTTGCAAATCAATTTCGTAGCTCGACAACGCCAGTCCGCAAATGCCGACCAAATTGTTCCAGACCCTGACTCCGAAGCGTGCCTAAACCACCTTGACCAATCAACGCACTCGTAAATCCCCGTAGAAAAATTGGCCGATTCGCGCTCGAATTTCGATGCCCTACTGTTTACCGAATCAGTCTTTTCGAATTTCGCACCGCCAGAATGTGCCTTCCGCGTGACTGTCGCCCTCGAATCAGTCTTTTCGTGCTCGAACAGAATTTCGACATGCTACCCAGCCGAATCTGATTGTTCCGAAACATTCGATTCGATTTCGTCGAATAACAAAACATAAACAACGTGCTACAAATATTTATCTATACAACTAAGATCTACGATAATCCGAGTAATATAGTTATCTTTTTGCTTCTCGTCGCAACCACTTAAAAATATCTTTTTGTGTGTTTTGTATGCGTCCTAGCAAATAGTAACTCCTAGCTTCGTACATAATTTCGTTCGCGTTTTTCGGTAGAGCGCACGGCAGGCACCGAATGCAACTTGTGATCCAAACAAACGGACGATGCGTCGAAACGTTTAGGCAATGCAACGGCGGACGTTGGCGTCGATTCGAAGCTTCGTGCGTCGCAATTTCGTCTCTCCTTCTTAATTAGGTAAATTTCTCAATATATTATCCATAATTTTAATATAGCTTTTAAATCGTACGTCAAGTCGTTAATCATATTCAATGCGCGCGTCGCGCGTCAGAGTCGAGCGTGAAGCGGTCGATCGATATCGACGATCGTTCGACAAGCATCATGCGTTTATTATCCTTGCGCCTCGAGAGCTTAAACACTAGATTATTACGACGAAAAATTACTTTGTTATCTTTGTTTTGTCTTATAACATTCGTTCAGGTTTAAATGTGTAAACGTGTAACATCCTTACGCACGATTATAACAAAAACGATCAAAAAACGAAGGACGTCGATCCTCGGCTCGTCCGGCTCAAACGTGCGCGCCACACCTCGAATTGTTTTGTTTTTGCGATTTAGGAACTACGTTAGCATTCGCACGTCGCATTCTCACTCGCTCGAAAGCGATCGAAACGTAAAACAAACAAAAAAAAAAACAAACGAAAAGAACGAGAAAGAAACGAGACAAACGAAGAGAGAAAAACAGAACACAGAAAATGAAACAAACAACAACACACGTTGCGAGATGGGTTCGGGCGGGGGTGGGCGTGGCATAAACGTTCTAGAAAAGTGGCAGTGTATACGTTTCGAGTTCGTCTGTTGAGACATTCGCAGTAGGGGGTAGGATGCGCATGCTCTCGTAAGTGAATCTTAAAATATTGTCTTTTGATGCGCTGCGTTCGCGTCTGTGTCGACTGCAGTGTATAAAAAGTAATTGACATCAGTTCCGCGCCGAGGGCGTTCGGGTGGCCGTTTCGGCGTGCCCTGCGCGCCGCCGACGGGAGCGTGCAATTCGTGTTGTTCGGCTCGTGGGGGGGGTGCGTCAGTCAGTCCTGTCACTTTCAGAACGATTACGATTACGCGACCGTGTTGCAGCGGAGCGCCGAACTGCGCGATACGCGAAAACTAAATGTACGTAGATCACAACGATAAAATCAGACTTCTGCGTTTGTGTGTATAGTATATAACCGTATGTGTGGGCTGCTCCTGCAATGTCATTTATATACGTATGGAATGAACGGTGTGTGTGTGTGTATGTATGTGTGTATGTGTATGTTTGGTTGTCTCGGCGCCATAGAATAATACTTAAATAAATAACTGCGTAACTACTTCTCGTTTGGTACCGTTAAAATCTAAATGTACAACAAAACAAAATAAAATCAAAACGAAAACAAGGTCGCGGACGGTCGACACTCTCGCTCGTTCATTCAGACGGTCCGAGCGCGCGCGCGGCCCACCAGACTAATCTCACATTTTGAGCTCCTCCGAGGTGCGATAGTTCGACAGCGTCTTTTTGATGCGCAACGCCGTGAGGCGCGCCGTCGCGTTGTGATACCAGCACTCCTTCATCAGCTTCGACATCACCACGAGCGCGTCGCAGCTCTGCCATCGGTTGGGTATGCTCGGGCGTCGCCGATCGAAACAGACGACCCTAAAAACCATAATAACAATAATAATAACAACCACGGCGAACGCGTCGACGGCCGCGCACGCACCTGCGCATATCCTCGATGGTCGGATCGCACGGCACGGCGTCGAAGAAGGGCAGCTGGTACTCGTCGTACATGCCGCCGACGTTGCAGCGCCGCGAGATCTCCCAGAAGCAGAGGCCGAGCGCGTAGACGTCGGCGCGCTTGAACGAGTCGAAGTGGTCCGTCTTCATCGTCTCGTCGAGCACCTCCGGCGCCATGTAGCGCTTGGTGCCGACGCGATTGTTGAACGGAATGTCGACCGTGTCCGTGGTGACGTCGTGCCGCACGGCGAGCCCGAGGTCGCCGATCGCGCACGTGCCGTTCAGCTTGACGAGGACGTTCTTCGACTTGAGGTCGCGATGCGCGATCGCCGGCTTGCCCTGCGTGCCCATGATGTCCATGTGCAGGTGGGCGAGTCCGGTGGCGATCGAGAGCGCCATGCGGATCATGTCGCTCGCGCCGAACGTGTTGCGGCCGAGGTAGTCGAACAGCGAGCCGCGCTCGTGATAGTCCGTTATCAGCCACAGCTGCGTCCAGGTACCGTTGTCTTTGTTATCGGCGGCGATGAAGCCCAGTATGTTGTCGTGCCGCAGCATCACCGTCTGATAGATCTCCGCCTCGCGGAACCACGAGCGCTCCTCGCGCGAACTGAAGATCTTCACGGCGACGTCCTCGCCGCGCCAGCTGCCGCGCCACACCTCGCCGAAGCGGCCCTGCCCGATGATGTTCACCAGCTGGATCTGGCGCGCTATACTCCTTTGTACCAATAGGGGCAAACCTGTCGGACACGAATCGATCAGCACGCGCGATTCCCCGCGTCCCGCCACCGCCATACCTGACCCGCTGCCGCTCGTGGTCATCTCGATCATGTGCCGCAACGAGTTGCCGTTGAGCATGGGATGGTCCGGCGCCTCGGTGCTGTCCTCGCCGCAGCCGGTGTGCGAGAGGCGCGCGCCACGCCGCCCCGGCCGCCGCCGATGCCACGCCCACGCGAAGAACGCCGCGCATCCCAGCAGCAGGCCGGCGCCGATCGCGACGACGGCGATCTTCGTCGTGTCCAGCTCGTCGGCAACGCCACCTAGCGTGTCGACGCGAGATTAGCACGGCGATACGATTCATCGCGAGCGAGTGGCATGCGTGAGCGAAAAACGAAACCATAAAAATGAGCAAGTGTGACAGAATGAAAACAAAAACGTGAGCGTGTGTGTGTGTGTGGGTGTGACACGATGCACGATAGACAAGACATGCACAACTGGGACGAGACACAAAGCAAAAGCAAACACGCAATCAACAAACGTGTCGGTCTCGAGCGGCTCGCAAGCGTCCAAGCCGAAGCCAAAAGCCAAAGAGAAAGAAAGAGAGGGCGAGTTGTTGTTAGTACACCATTATCAGTGGTCCCCGTTCGATTAATACACTCGTAGAATGTCACACCTGGGAGGGGTCGTCGGGAATCGGGGCGGCAACAAAGGTGGACACGGACGAATAATTATATTATGAGAGAGACGGACAGACAGAGGTCAACATCTCGGGTTGGTTAATCAATAAATACCAGAGAGATAGATAAAGAGAGAGAGAGAGAGAATTTCGACATGACACACATCGAAAGGACGCCGCGCGTGGACGTGCGACCCTTCGTGCAACGGATGACCGCTCGTCGTACACAGATGGCGCTCGCACGCTCCTCATCCGCACGTGAATCTAAACTAAATCCCACATCACAATCAATTCGTCGGCGTTCGGTGTGTCGTGATGATGAGCGAGAGATGCGAGACGAACACAGCGATCGAGCTCGGCTCAATCCCCGCCCCGTCGGCCGCGCCCATCCGCCACGGCGGGCGGGGCTTGCGGGGGCGGGACTTGGACCGTCGGTCGGCAACGCCCCCCCAAAACTACAGTCACACACAACGTCCGAGAATGAACACCTCGCGCGCAACACTCCCCGCCAGAGAGACGTGAATGGGTCGCATGGGCAAGTGTGTCGTGGGCGTGTCGAGAGATGGTGTGGGCGCTGCGTGTTCTAACCTTTCGGTCCGCCCGCAGCGGGCGGATCGGGCAGCGTCAGCAGCACGCGCCCGTTGCAATAGTCGCCCGTGTCGCAGCATCGCGCCGTGCTCGTGTCGTAGTCCTCTTTACAAAAATCGGTCTTATTGGGATAAGGATTAAATATTCCCTTCGTAGGATAGCAACTGTCCACCCAAAAAAAGAAACAGAAACACACTGAGATCAAGATGCGCCCGCCGCACGATGTGCACTCGCCCGCTCGACCGGCGGGCGAACAGTGAACGAGCGAACACGAACGGGGGCGGCGAGTTTCGGAGCCGGAACCCGCCGAGCGCAACCCCGCCGCACGCTCTCTACGATGGTGTATATACAGTGCGGCGCGTACGCGTCAAGAAGAATCTACGACCAAACCCAAACCAGTGATGCGAGAGAGAGAACTCTATAATGCGTTTGTGTTTGGCGACGCAAAGCGACATGATAAGGCGTTCGTTCGTCCAGTGAGTGTACGTCAGCTGTGGTTATTTATCGTTGTTGTTGCTGTTTTAATAGTTGGCTAATAGGCGGCTATTTGCTTTTGCTTTCGGCTCGTTTTTGGCTGGCTGCTGCTTTAGCGTTTTGCTCGAATTACACATGTAGGTGTGGCGTGATGTAAATAAAAAATATCTACGAGATAGAGCGTGAACAAATCATATAATATAGAAACACAGAGAGAGAGAGATAGAGAGAGATAAATAGATAGAGAGAGAGAGAGAGAGAGAATGTGTGCAAGTCCGCCCCGGCGGTCGCGTCGACGACCGCGCTGGCGCTTTTACCTCGGGGCAGGGGTGTTAGTTTGGGATTGAGGTGCTCGTTGCAGAAGTCCGTGTTGCGGCAGCACTCCATCGCGAAGGAGTTATTTGAGGGTTTCTGCGGATTGCAGAACAGGGGGTTGCCGAGCGGCACCTGCAAGCCCGTCGGTAGGCACCTGCAAAATTCACGTGACGCGCGCGCGACGCGTCCGAGCATCAGCATCAGACTTTCGCGGCGGCGTTTAAACGGCGCTGGCTGCGGAGAGAACACATAAGAGAGGAAGCATCGGTTGCGGTCGATAGCCAGTCTTCGAAAACTAGTGCTCATTGTGAGAAACGGGAGGGGCGGGTGGGGGTGGGAGGAGCGAGTGCTTCTGATATGACATGTGGCACGATGCGAACGCGATGAAACGTTAAATTAATTCAGTCGTCTCCGAACGCAGAACGAAGAAGAACCATTCGCCTTCATGTCAGTCGCAGTGGTTTAGGCCAACTGAGGAGGATCAATTTTATTGCGCAATATAATTGCTTGTTCTGCAAATGTTGTCAATTCATTTTAATTTCTCGAGCGTTGAAATTGTTACGCCAACATTTCTCCGACCAAACCTATGTTTTGCCATTATTAATATGCTTGCACTTGGCGCGTGACGAAACACCACGTGCGCAAATAAAATAGATCGTCCACAGATCGCTCCGCGATGAATGTTAGTAGGAGCGGTAGTACTCCAAACGTCGTTCAAACGAAATCAAGTCGATTAAGTAACTAGCAAAAAGAAAAAAAAACTCAAACAGGTTGTTAAAAAACAAACGAAGCTCAATCAAATCGGTCAGTCACAGCGATTAGAAGACGAGCCCGCCCCCCCCGGCGGCGGCGAGTGGCGGCGCGTCGCGCCTGGTTAGTGCGTCCGCGCGGCGGCGGCGCGAAGACGGAGCAAACGGGTAGCAGCCACACGTGGTTTTACCTGCGCCGCCGGCGTCGTCGAGCCCCGCATTGCAATAATCGCGGTCGTCGCAGCAGCGCTGCGCCGCCCCGTCGGCGGTCGGCTGGCGGTCGCACCAGACCGCGTGCTCGGGCGGAAAGAAATCGACGCGGTGCAAGCATCTTTCGAACGACGAGCCGAGCGAGCGACACGCGCGTTACAACCAAAACGAGAATAACAACAAATAACAATAATAATCATAATAATGCTAGTCGTTCGGCGCGATTCGTCGAGCTCGTGTGTTACAACCAATAGATGAGAACGTTTAGTCGACAGGCGGGATGAGACGAGGATGGAACAATTTAGACTGGCTACCAACACGTGTTATTCGTATTTTCGCTTGCGTTCGGACGCGCTATAAGAGATCTTCGTCGGGTTATCGATAGACGTGCAATCTGCAAGCGGATAATCACCTGAATGAGTGACGCAAATGTCCTTTGTCGATGTACTTCGCCGCGTAGCAGTATCCGTCCGTTTCGCACGTGTAATTCGTTGAAGCGCATATGTCGCACTTACATTTTAACTTGTCTGAACCTAAAACAACATCCAACGTTAATAGTCTGCATGGTTTGCACGCAACATCCGGAAGAGGGCGCAACGTAATTCAGGAATTCTACGTTCTGATTGGCCACGATTGACAGTCCATCTACGCGGTTCATTTGTTTTCCCCGTCATTCACTTGTTCTTGGTTTTATTTTTTATTGTTTCAAATTGCCAACTGAAGCACACTAGAAACGCTGCGAAGAAAACCAGAAATATTGCTGGCTGTTTACGAGTGTAAACAATAACGTAGGTAACAATAATAAGAATATCAATCCGCGGACAAAACGGTGCAGGTAGCGCACGGCGACGAAATCGCGTGCGCGCTTATTGGTCGACTATGACCTCAGGTAATGATACGCGCATTGTGCAACGACGCAGAATGACACTAAAAATTCGCGACGGCGTTGATCGTTGCACAATGCGGCGTGGTTCGTCGATGCGTCGCGCGCTGCGCGCCTGATCGACTGCGACGAGCGATGCTCGCGCGATGCTCGCACCCCCGCGATATGCGATAACACCATCGTGTAACATGTGCCTCCGCTCGGTACTTACTATAAACTAAATGGCAGAGCCACAACAAGATTTGTACAACGAGCAGCGGCCGCGTCATCTTCGAGCCGCGTCGCGCCTCCTGGGGGTGTCTCGACGTGCCTCCTCGTCCTCTTCGTGCGCACGAACGCGACGCGACGCCGGTCACTGCTCGCCCATGACCGCCCGCCGCATCCTGCGCCGCGCCCGGGGCACTCGGCCGCCCCACGAGCGGCGCGCACCTCGCACGTCGGCGCGGGCGTCCCGCTCGCTACGCTGCTGGCACCGCGCCGCTCGCTCGCGATTCGCGATCTTCGGGCCGCCTCAGCGCCGCCGATCACCAGGTCCTCTCGCGCACGCCGGCGTCCGCGCGTCGCGTCGACATGTATGCACCGCGCGCGCGGTGGTCGCTCTCGCCGGGTGGGCCGATGTCGCGCGCACTTTCGCGGAGGAACACTACGCCAGCGAGACGAAAACAGCAGCCATGTTGTGTTGCTTTTAACAAATGCGAATCGGTGCCGAACGAGTGCGGGCGCGTCGTGTCGCCACCAGATGGCGTCGGTGCGCTTGACGACAGGCTCGTTTGCCGTTCACTGCGTCGCGAACGTTCGAATTTAATTCGAGCACTTGCGACGCATTAAAACACCGAAATATCGCCCGCGCTTTGACTAATTTAAACAATAACCTACAATAAGTCTCGAGCAGCTGTTGAGCAGATGAACGAGATGTAATTTCGATGTCGAGTACGCACTTGAACGGTAGGCAACCCAAACAACACAAAAACAATCGACGACTATATGAACGCGGTAAAAGGTAATAATTTCGCATTCACTTTGCGTTTACCGACTTTCACGACGCAATAATAAAAGAACAATAACCAACACGCACAATCGCACGTTACGAAATGTTTATAAAATACAATTAAAATGCGATCACATTAATTTCGAAACAATTTTCAATGAACTTATCGACGTTACATAAAGTACACCTAATAAATTGCACGATTTTACATTGCAATACTTACAACTGGCGTTGTTACTTATACTACTCTTAATCTGTACGTAATGTCACTTTGGCGACGACAACGATGATGAATAAAATAAATTCGATGCAATCAGTGGCAATACTTTGAAAATAAAACTGTGCGCGGCCGAAACTTACAAATTACGGTGCCACATGAAACTTGCATCAAATACTGGAATAATCGGCAATCGAGTTCGCGTCTCATTCGTGATTAGTGGTGCCGTTCATGCGATGCGACTTGGGAATGGGGAGACGTTTGCCGATCGTCGTGACGTGAAAGCCGATCTCTAGCAGCCCGTCGTGATCGAGAATCTTGCGGCCGTCGAAGATGTACGCCGGCTTCATCATGTTATCGTAGATTCGTCGATAATCCAACGTCTGCAACACAACAACGAAACGAAACGGAACGTCGGCGAAACGTTGTCGCGACGCGCAGAGCGTACTCACGACGAACTCGTCCCACTCGGTGCACACGACGATGGCGTGACAGCCCTTGGCGGCGTCGTAGGCGTTCGCGAAGACCTTGACGCTCGTCCGCACGCGTTCGGGCGACGAGCAGATCGTCGGGTGCGCGAGGTCGGCGAATATTTGCGCCTCCTCCACCTTCGGATCGTAGACGTTCAGCGCGGCGCCCTCGACGAGCAGCGTGTGCGCGACGTAGATCGCCGGACTTTCGCGCGTGTCGCCCGTGTTCTTCTTGAACGCGAAGCCGAACACGGCGATCGGCTTGCCGCTGACGGTGTTGAACAGTTCGCGCACGACGTGCGCGGTGAAGCGCGCCTTTTGGTACTC
>JAODGE020005341.1:0-20060 GCA_027574965.2 Ecitophya simulans
TGGTCAGAGTTTGAGTCAACTAAGGAGCAAAGCTTTAATTTGCCTCCTGAGGTAACGATAAGCTCAGGTGAACAAAGTTTGTCAGAGCTTGAGTCAACTGAGGAGAAAGATTTTAATTCACCACCTGAGGTAACGGTAAGCTCAGTAAGTGAAGCGTCACCCTACAATTCCACAGACAGCAATTCCGACGATGTAGCTTTAACCGATAACAAGTCAGACTGTGATTCAGATTCTGATTCAACAGATGGAGCTTCAGAAAATAGTGGGGTTGAGCAAGAGCCAAGTAGGAAACTATCAAGTTTGATTAGCAATCTTGTCAAAAAGGCTAAAGGTCGCTATTCGCCTAAGAGATTAGAGGAATTTTACCCATTGACCGAAGAAGATGCAGCTTTACTAAGAAGGAAAACAGGTCGTAACTACGAATTGAGTTACGTCAACAAGCTGTTGATTAAACGTAGCGTGGACTCTCCTGATAATCGCTTCTCCTGCAAGGAAGCGGTACTGAATTACATGAAGAAATCTTTGATTCATGAAATGCGTCCACCGTCTGTGGCAAATAACCCACTCTTTAACTTCAAGTTGGACAATGCTACCAAGGCAAGAGAGGCTTATTTACGGAAGGTAGAAGCTAGTAAGGGTACTAAACCACTGAATCAGTTGCAACGCAAGATTGTTGGAGCTTTTGAGTCCGATACTGCTTATAACTTGCTGACTAGATGTAGTTTTTTTGGAGTATGTGACGATGAATACAAGATTGATCTAGCAGATATCTCTTTGTCAGAAACTGACAAAGAGATATTACTTAAGCAAGTGCAAGAGGTGTATGGCAAAGAGGTTCAACAATTACGAATTACTAACAAAAGATCCCCATTGGATTATTATTTAGAGCTAAGTGGACTAAACCCAGAGTCAGTATGGTATAAAATACGGAAATATTTGTTAAAGTCATGCGGTGAAATCATTGATAAAGCATGGTTTAGCAGGTTAGAAGCAATTGAAGAAGATACGACTTGCAATAAGCTCATTCTTAAACCATCCAGTCCCTTTGTTGGGGATTGGATTAAAGCTCGTTACGGGAGAGTTTTGGAGGAGGCTTGCAGCAGCCAGAATTATACTTTTGAGTTTATGAAAGTAGATGTAATGGCAGGATTGTAATAGGGTTTCCCGAAATAAAATGCGTTAATATTTTTTGTGTTATAACAACAAGGAGAGAGGATTTAAAAACTATGATTAACATTAACAAAACTATGCAAACAATAACAGGAAAAAGGATATTAAGTTGTTTTGATGTAGCTAATTACTTTCTGGTCTTAGTCGATAGAGAAGCTGGAGATACCATAACTCAACTAAAATTGCAGAAGTTGATTTATTTGGCTCAAGGGGTCAGCCTAGCCTTATTAGATAGCCCATTATTTAATGAAGAAATTGAAGCTTGGGAACATGGGTCTGTAGCTAGGGAGTTACGTAGAACATTTGGTAATTTCAAAGGTAGTGATATCCCAGCCCCTGGTGAAATTGATTTTGACTTATATGCCCGAGAAGAAAAAGCATTGATCTATAAAGTGTATGCTGTTTATGGAAAGCACACAGCCTCTTACTTACGCCAGCTAATTCACAAACATTCAATTTGGCGTGATGCTATGGCTACGGATAACAGGATTATTAGTAAACAAAAGATGAGTGAATTTTTTAAAAGATTGATTAACACTGACTTTTTATTAATGTCACAAAAAGACGAGTTAATAATTAAAACTGCAGAAGATCAATGGTGGATGAATTATGATGGTAGAGTTTCAGCGGAAGACGTAAGGATTAATAAAATCTTGCAATCAATAGAGGAGCTTAAAGAAGAAAAAGGGATTAGGCATGGAAAAATTAACCATTATGGCAAATAGAGCAAAAGACTAATTGTATTAAGCGAAAAAAGAATGATTACAAAGAAGCTAATAATAATCAAGAGTTATTTAATGAGGGTGAAAACACTATAAAACCACTATAGAAGGTTATTGGAACTTAGAGAGGCTGAGAGTAATGCACCTTATAGGCACATCCCTACACTCTTCAGAAGAAGATGGGGTTATACTAAATTTACCATCTATAGCTATTTTGCTGAGGTTTTTACCAGTTTTTGTCACTTTTTTATATTTTTTGGCAAAAATTGCCCGCAAAATCACCCGGGGGGTGCCTGCGTCGCAAAATGGGGTACAGGGGGGCGTTTCGCGAAATTTTTTTTAAGGTAATTAATCTGTTGTTATTAAAAATTTTCACTTTTTTAGTTTTTATTTTACAAGGATTAGCATTTTTATATTGCTTGAATAAAAAATTTAATAATAATATAAAAAATAGAAAATAAACTATTGACAGCAATTGATAGTTGTAATACTATGCAAAACATAAGAGGAATTTTAGTGAATCAACTGGCAAAAAACCTGGAAATCAGCTATAATAAAGGGAATTACAAGGAATTTTTAAAGATGTTTATATGATTAAAAATTATGGTTTGTTTGAAAAATATTTAGCAAAGATATCATCTAGTACCATCAGTAAGTTTGGCTCAATAGAGGATATTTCTAATTTCCTCTTATATCTTTGTGAGCATGGTAACATTGTTATTGCAGCTAAAAAGGCTGGTTGTATTTCACCACTTAGATTACACCGGGTTATTAATAGCGATAAATATTTAGTCAAATGCGTCAATTTAGCTTTAGCCATTGCGGTAGATAGAGCAGAAGGAGTGTTATATGATAGGGCTATTAACGGTTATGAGGAAGTGACTTATAACAAGGATAACCAGGCAATTGCTACTAAGAAAAAATATTGTTCTAAGTCGTTGCTGGAATATCTTAAAGCTAATTCTCAGAAATATCAAACGAGAAAGCATGAAGGTAGTAGTTTTGGGAAAAGTGGTAGTGGAACAGAGCAAAAGGTACAAGCCCAAGAAATGGCAAAGATGATTGATGTAACTAATTTTGAAATAGAGTCGTATGAAGCAGAGTATACAATTGCCAAAGAATAGTAAGAGCAGAGTGATAAAAACTATTAGTAAAGCTAAAACCAGCAAAGAAACTCCTAGTTCTACCTCAAAAAGTCTTAAATTTCCGGTGGAGTGGTCACCCTATCCATTCCAGTTGCCTTTGTGGAGGTATTTGTATTCTGGCGGTAAGAAAGCTATTGCCATTTGGCATAGAAGAGCTGGTAAGGATATTATGGGTATTAATTGGATCACTGCTAGTGCTATTCGAGAAATTGGCATTTATTGGTACGTATACCCTACCTATAATCAAGCCAAGATGAGTATATGGGATGGTATGACATTATCGGGACGTCCTTATATGTCATTTATTCCTAAAAGCATTATTGCTCGTAGTCAACAATATAAGCAACGGATATTATTTAAAGATGGCTCAGTGATTCAATTTGTTGGTAGTGATCGTTATGCTACTATCAGGGGCAGTGGTATTAAGGGAGCAGTTATCTCGGAATATTCTTACCATGATCCACGAGCTATGAGCTGCGTTATAGAGCCGATGGTAATTCGTAATAATGGCTGGTTGCTTTATTTGTATACTCCTTCTGATAATCCGAAACTGACACATGGTGAAGAATTATACCAGAAATACCAAGATAGTCCGGAAGTATTTTGCCAGATTAAAACTATTGAAGATACTACTGATCATGAGGGACAACCATTAGTCGATAAGAGTAAGCTTGATTCTGTCGATATGAGTAACGAAGAAATTCAAAGAGAGTTTTATTGCGATTTTGCTGCCTATCGTTATAAGAGGGCTGATCAAGGCGGTACCTTTGTTGAACAATTACGGCTAGCTGAAAGTCAGGGGCGTATTGGCTATGTGCCATTTGATGCAAGCTATCAGGTTAATACTTATTGGGATATAGGTATTGTTGATTATACGGTGATTTGGTTTGTTCAAGAGAAACAAGACTATATTGATATTATCGATTTTCATATGAATAGGGGCAAAGATTTAGAGTTTTATCTTAATCATTTAAGAACTAGACCCTATCAATACGGACGTAACGTATTGCCGCATGACATGAGTCGAAGACAAATGCCGACTTTGGATACTCGATTACAACAAGCTAATGAGATAGCCGAAAAAGTAGGCTTCCCACCTTTTGCTATTGGTAGGAAATATTTACGAGAAGAAATGATCACTAAAGCCAGAAATCTGCTAGGTAAGTGCCGAATAGATGCCGAGAAATGTCAGCGTGGTATTAACGGTCTCTATGAGTTTGATGCCACTAAAAGGGGGGTGCATTCTAGCTCCTCGAGAGCTACTGATATAACTGAGAGTTTTTGTTATCTAGCAATGGATGTTAAAACTGGTAATGAGCAACAGCAATCACAATATAACATACTAAAATATCGTAAAGTAATGAATGATTATAATGCTTTGGAGAGGTAAAATGGTTGGAAAGAGTATGAAGAGCTATAATATAACTATAAGCAAAGAGGTAGCATAATGTGGCCCATCATACTAGCACTTGGGGGGTTACTTGGAGCGGGTATTGCTACTGAGATTCTTCCTGGCAGCCAGTATATTACTGGTTCTAATAGAAGAAAACACAAGCGTAACTATAATGAATCACTCGATCGCTATAATAATTATGGTCGTGAAGCACAAACTAATATCAATAATCTATCTCGCGAAATACAACAATTGATACCGGGTTTACGTTCTCTAGAGGAGCAAAAATACCAATATAGCAATAGAAGCTATGCGATGGAAAATCAATTAAGTCAGTATGTTAGCCAATATGATAGTGGTTTAAAGAACATAGCAGCCCAAAGAGCTAGGCTATCTTCTTCAGCCGGACAGCTTAAACAATCTTTTGCATCATTGCAACAGAAGGCTCCAGCTCTTGAAGCAAAAATGAGTGAAGTGGAACAATTGCCTGGTGTTTTCCAAAATCTCTACGACCGAGTAGCCCAGCAAAAAGAAAGTTTGCGAGGTTTAACTGAAGAAGAAGCAGGCAGCACAATTACCAAACATCAGCAGGATGTTGAATTGTTAAAAAAGCAACGTCAAACAATAGAAGAGAAAATACGTCATTCTATGAATGATATTACCAGGGAACATAAAAATATAAGTAGCGAAAGAGCAGAGCTTGAGCATCAGTTAACTAGCTATCAAGCAAGTCAAGATCGTCTATTGCAAGATACTAGTAATTTTGATCAGGCAAGACATCAATTAATTAGTTGCATTGAACAATATAAACAACACAAAAACATAGAAGAACAAATAGCGGCTGATTATGCTAGTAAACAATCACATATTGAAGGTCTGCGAAACAAATTAAATGATTATATCTCATCTGCTCAAAGACAATTGGATAGTTATGCTCATGATCTAAAGTGGCGTGCTGAGAAATATGAGAAATCAGCCAACATTACAGGTTTGGTACAGGGGATAGGTCTTGGTGCCTTAACTTTTGGAGCTGGAATGGGACTCACATCACTAGGAGCAGGGGGAGCAGCCGGAACAGCTGGTGTAGTGGGAGGAACTTCAACACTTGGACAGCTAGGTTTTGGACTAAAATGTTTAGCTCCATTGGTTGGTATTGGTCATTATATGAATACATCAAATATTATGCGTAGACTTAGAGGGGGGATTGAACAATTTGATCTTGCTAATGACTATCAATACGATGGTATGTCAGGAGATTTAGACCAAATGGCAAGATACGGTAGATCAGGATTAGCAAAAATGCCGATACCTGAACTTGGTGGTTTAAAACAAGCAGTGGAGCATTTTAACATGAGGTCAGTACCACAATTAAAAGATTTACCACAATTATCTGAATCTCTGGGCAAGATAGTCTCGCTTAAGGATATTGAAGGGTTAACCCTTGGCTTACCTAAAATGACTGCAGCTAGTGGTAAGAACTATAACTATGAGGTGTTATATGATAACGAGTTTATCAAGAAACTCAAGAAAGTGTCAAAGAAGCTTGGCGAGCCATATTTAAAGCCAAACTCAACCATACACCCAAACGCAACGCGTAATATGGTGACAGCTTATGGCTGATAATGATTTAAATGAAAAGATTGAATATTTTGATAATCTCAAGAGCAAGCGGGAGAAATGGCATCATATATGGGATGAGCTGAAGAAATATGTTTGTCCACAAACTGAGAGTAATAAGGTAATATTTGATTCAACTTCTATTTGGTCAAGAGAGCAGTTAGTATCAGGTTTACAAAGCTTGCTGGTAAATCCAGCAATGAACTGGTTTAACCTTACTATAGTCGCTGAAAATGAAGAGCAGCAAGAATATTTAACCACCGCTGAACGCAATATGCTAGCCCAAATGCTAGAAAAAACCCTAATGGATATATTCAATAATCCGTCTTCTAATTTTTATAGTCAGATTCATCAGTTTTTTTTGAATTTATCAGCTTTTGGCACCGCGATATTTTATGTTGAAGAAGATTTAGAATTAACTCAAACTCTGTTCTTCCGTAATATTAATTTACAGGAATGTTATTTTGAAGAAAACAAGTTTGGCTTTGTTAATACAATGTATCGACTATTTAGTATGCCAATTAAAACTGCATCAGCTAAATGGACAGACTTTGCCCCTTTCAAGGAAAGGTTAGCCCGGAATCCTGATGAAATAGTAGAAATATTGCACATAGTTAGCCCGCAAGCTCAAAATCAGAAAAATAAAGGCAGAAGACCAACGGCAACACTTACATATAATTCAGAATATATCTACCTAGCTGAACAAAAAATTATTAGTCAATCAGGCTATTCTTATTTTCCATTTTTTGTAACACGATGGATAAAAGAAGAAGGTGAAGTATATGGCTATGCTCCGGCTCATCATGTGCTACCTGATATTAAACTACTCAATAGTTTAAGACAAATTACCCTAAAAGTAGCCCAGAAACAGCTAGACCCACCATTATTAGTGCCAAAAGACGGATATTACTTACCACTATATACTACGCCAGGTAGTGTTAATTTTTACCGTAATGGCATGGCAGACAAAATAATACCACTAACTGGTATGGAAAATATCTTACCTACTGAGATAGAACAAAATCAATGTCGCGATGCCATATACAAGGCATTTTATATCGATATATTCAGGATGCAAAAGGAAAATAAAGAAATGACTGCCACCGAGGTACAAATTAGGACGGAGGAACAATATCGTTTAATGTCCCCGATGGTTGGTAGAATCGAGAGTGAGTTGTTAAATCCGTTAATCATGGCAATATATCAAACGCTAATCAAATATAACAGAGTACCAATCTTAGAGGGAGCAACAAGCCAGCCTGGGATAGAGATTGAATATGTTTCACCATTATCCAGGGTACAGAAAACATCAGCAATATCTAGTGTTGAGCAAGTATTAGGTTTCTTCCAACGAAGTGGTATCAGTAACTTTTTTCCTGAGATATACGATAATATTGACTGGGACAAATGTTTTAAACTATTTTTTGAGTTGCGAGAAGCCCCAAGCTCAATCCTCAAAAATGAGCAAGAAGTATTACAAATCAGGCAACAACGTAAGATGATGCAAATGCAACAGCTACAGCAACAACAGATACAAGGGTAAGGAAGAACAAATGAAACTATCAATTAATTCCTCATCCCCACCAAATTTACTAACAAAAAAGCAACTAAAATCAATTTATTTGAAGCTTTTTAGTGGAGAAGATGGTAAAATAGTATTAGAGGATTTAGCCCAAATGAGTGGCATATATCGTAGCAATTTCGTTCGACAAGAAAGTGAGTACACTGCCTTTCTTGAAGGACATCGGGCTTTGTTCCTATATATATGCTCTCAGGCTTCAAAAGATGATGGAATTAATAATATTGATGGTGCTAAAAAGGGTAGTAGTTTACAATAGTAAAAAAATATTTTTATAATGAGGATAGGTTATGAGTGAAAAAACACTAGTATCGTTGGACTACGCAATTAAATTTTTACTCAAAAGTAAAGGCGACTATGAAATAGTAGAGGGCTTTATTTCGGCTATACTTCAAGATGCCGGCTATCCAGCAGTAAAAATCACTAGCTTGCTTGATAGTGAAAGTAATAAAGAAAGTGAGTATCTAAAACAAAGCATTGCTGACGTTATTGTTGAAGACCAACAAGGTCATAATTATATTGTTGAAATAGATAGCTCATATAATACTTACTTTCTCCATAAAGCTTGCTTTAATAGTTGTCGGTTGATTGTCGATAGTATACGTGTTAGTCATGATTATACTACTATCAAGAAAATATTTCATATCAACTTAATATATTTTCCATATGCAAAGATGAAATCTCCTTTATATCATGGTAAGACTTTTTTTAAAGAACTCGAGCGAGATCATTCTATGGAAGTACAGCTTACTTATAGGGATGGTGAGGTAGTGGATATTCATAATGTATTTCCAGAATATTTTGTTATTTCCGTACCAATTTTTGATGATATCATAAGAAATGAAATGGATGAATGGTTATATTTTGCTAAACATTCTGAGGTTAAGGATGATTTTAAATCACCTTATATGAAGAAAGTAGCTGAGCGTCTTAACCTTCTCAAAATGACATCTCAAGAACGTAAAGCTTATAGTCGTTATGTAAATGAATCCCTAAAACAACGTGATTATCTAGTTTCAGCTGAGCAAAAAGGTAGGGAAGAAAATGCTATAGCCACGGCAAAAGAAATGTTAGTTGATAATGAACCAATAGAAAAAATAGTTAAATATACAAAACTAACTCTTGAAGAAATAGAGAAGTTAAAAGAAGACATAGAAAAGTTAAGAGAAGAATAAGCAGATGAGCAAAGAACTAATTGCCAATAACTATGAAACTAGCCCTACTACTTCTGGTAATGACTGGTTAGCTAACATGCCTGAGGAAATACGTAAGTCTGAGTCACTTAGTAAATTCAAGGATGTCTCATCTTTAGCTCAGAGCTATTTGGAAGCAGAGAAGAGCTTAAATCAGCGAGTTGCTGTGCCAAAAGATGACAGCTCTGATGAGGAGTGGCATAAATTCTACTGTCGCCTTGGACTGCCTGAAGACAAGAAATATACTGATAAGCGATCCAAGGAAGATGAGGAGTATTTAACTCGTTATGAGGACATGTTTTACCAAAGCGGATTATCTAAAAGGCAAGGTGAGAAGTTGCTTAATTCTCTGTATGGTTTCTCGCAGGATTTACAAAAACAGCAACAAAATGCTATCGAGCAAACACGCCACTCTCACATTGATTGGCTGAAAAACAATTATGGTGAAGGTTTTGACGGTAAAATGACAGTGATGCAGGCAGCCTTGTCTAAGTTTGGTAGTAAAGAATTGGCTGGATTAATTGAAGATTCGCATTATGCACCAGCTTTAGTAGACTTATTAGTACGAGTCGGTGAAACCTTAAAATCCGACTCGTTAGTAACTGGTAAAGAGCTACCTACAATTAATAATCGGGACGGGGCATTAGCAGAGATAGAAAAACTTGAATCTGATCCTGAGTTTGTGGTAAAATTAAGGAGTAAAGATCATACGGGACATGAGCAAGCTGTTAAACGTAGGGAACAATTATACAAGATTGCTTATGATAAAAAACAATAAGAAATAACGTAACTAACCAATCATTAAAGTTATGATGTAGGTGACAACTCATTTAAGGCTGCAACTTCGCAATAACCTATTATAAAAGAGCCACTAATAGCATATATACCCGAAAGGTAGTTAGCTCCATTCGAGTATAAATGATATCGTGCTTTAAATATTGATAGATTATTTGAGGAGGAAACAAATGGAACAAATAACAGATGGTCTTAAAGAACAATTTGCCAAAAATATCAGCCTAGTTATTCAACAAGAAGGCTCTAAACTACGAAAATGCGTTACTAATGGTACGCAGGATACTGAAGTAATTAGCTTTGAGTCAATGACCACCCATGAGGTAGAGAGCAGAACTAGGCACCCGATCGATCCTGATGATCATTTGCACGGGCATTATGCTGCTGATGGAGAACGTGACAGGCTAGAACAAATAGAATTTAAAATACCAACTATTTCAAGACGGTTTTTAACTGCTTCCGCCTATCATTGGAACGCTACTATGGATAGGAACGACAAGCTAAACCTATTAACCGACCCCACCTCACATTTTCCTAAAATGGCAGGCTGGGCAATGGGTAGGCAACAAGACCGGGTAATTATTAGTGCTTTTGCCAGTCCTGTCAGAGCAGGACGGACAGGCAACAATGTGATTAACTTCGATGTAGTTAATAATGTGGTGCCAGTAGGAATTAGGGTTACTGATACTAATCTTACCTTAAATGCTCAAGCTGCAGTTGCTGCCAACAGAGGTATCATTAACTCGAAAAGAGCCGGGCTAACTGTTGACAAACTAATAAAAGCTCATCATATCTTAAAAAAACGCTCTTTTGGTATGTATGATAAATTATACTTGCTGTGTTCAAGTAACCAAATCTCAGACTTACTACGTGATCCACAAATTACCAATTATGACTATAATAACGTTAGAGCTTTAGTAAGTGGTGAAGTTAACAGCTTCTTAGGATTTACCTTTATTACTAGCGAGATGTTGGGTGGTATATTTGATAATACTGGGGATGCGAACCAATCTAGATATGCTGTTAAGGATTGCTATGCCTTTAATGAAGGAGCTATAAGATTTAACACAGTCAGTGGTTCTAACAAGAAGGGCATTGAAGAGCTAGTACAATACCACTATGCCAAGGTATTATATTACAGTGAAGCTTTTGGAGCTAGCCGTGATAATGAACAAGCAGTAGTAGTAATAAAATGTTTAGAGAATTATGATCGCAGTAGCCATAATGGCGAATTGTGGCGAGCAGTAGGCAATGATAATCACCGAAGAGGCGTGCATAGTATAACAATGCCATGGCAGATGTTTGGTAATCAATGTCGGAATATAGATAATACAGAGGATATTAATACTAATGCTCTAGCAGTAATTGCCAATGACAATTTAGCTACTAGGGTACGAGGGTTTGGTATGAGAAGAGCGGCAGCCGGTGTTGATGTTGGTATTGATGCTGATATTGTTGAAGATGATGACTTTGGTGGTGGTGTTGTTCAGAGTGAGCATGAGGATAATGCATAAGTGTAACTACCGTGAAATATGAGATTATCAAGAAGGCAGTAGTACTACTTGGGTCAAATGTTGGTATTAGCAGCATTGGTGGTGGTAGGGTATCAAAAGCCGAGGAATTATGCGAGGAGTTTGTTAATCCTGCTATTGAAGATACTGTACTAATGGTTAAATGGTCATTTGCCTTACGGAGGGTTGATAATATCGAAGCTAATAAAGATAATAGAAACAACTTCACTNTTATGTGAGGAGTTTGTTAATCCTGCTATTGAAGATACTGTACTAATGGTTAAATGGTCATTTGCCTTACGGAGGGTTGATAATATCGAAGCTAATAAAGATAATAGAAACAACTTCACCGAAATACCGGATATTAACGATTGTATTAAATGTGCAGTAATAGTGCCATCTAATCTACAATTTTATACGGAAGGGGGTAAGATTTACTTTAAAGGAGGTAAGCTTACCTCACTGTTTTACTACAGCAGAAACGTTGTTGATAATTTATTAGAGAATAATCGAACTATTTGGCAACAAGTACCTGCGAGCTTTAAGTTACTGGCGGCTTTGTCGTTAGCCTCACAAGTATCATTTGCTATGTATTCGGACAGTGTGTTTACTGATGGACTAAAGAAACAATATTTAATCAAATTAGAAGAAACAAGAAGGATTTATGCAGCTGATTATAACCTAATTAATTCCGGCGAAGTGTAAATACTCTATGCAACAAGAACAATTTGTGTACTCACAGAAAAACAACTTTTTAGGTGGTGAGCTAACACCAACCATTGAGGGAAGAACTGAGCTGGCACTATATCAGAATGGCGTTAAGAAGCTGATTAACTTCATGCTACTACCATCAGGTGGCATTATGCGTAGACATGGTACACAATTTGTTCATTTATTCGATAATAATGTACCAAAGAAGATGGCAGCCGTGATGTTTTCAAGGAAATTATCTTACTTGCTGGTTTTCGAATCCCATAATTTATACACTAACTGCTTATTTTTTGTTGGCGGTGAGTTACTACTAACCAATAAAATTATTAAAGATGAAGGGCAAAATTTTCATTTTCGCCCTAAGGATTTTTCTTATGTAGTATTTCAAGGAATTGCTTATATTTCCTTTGGTGATAAGAGACCAATCTTTAAATTCTCTGTTGATCCACAAATTGTCGAGCAATTTTACCAACATATTGAAGAACAGGCAAGAAAGAGACAGGTAGAATATGGTGAAAGAGCTGAAATAGCCTCAAGTAGTAGCTATGAGCTAGCCAGTAATTTTCCTGGTAAAGATAGGATGTTTATTATTGAACCGCTGAAATGCCACGTTAATTATTTTACTGTAAGGCAAGCAGGATATAATACCATACAAAAACCTTTTAATGAGGTAATTTATGGGGCGGAAGTAGATAAAATTAACGATGAGCTAAAAAATCTTTACCAACAAGCAGCAAGTTTGTCATATACTAATACATCTCCCATCTACCAAGCCCAGCAGGAGAAATTATATTGTACTTCAGTGGTTACTTTTGAAAACCGGTTATGGTGCTTTGGAGTCAATAAAAATATTCATTCAATTTGGGCAAGCTATAAGGGAGATTTTAGTGATTTTAGGATGGCATATAGAACCTTACTAGAGGCTCGTAATCCTTTAACCGCTTTTTCGGCTACTTTCTCTTCCTCTACTTTTGATAATGTCCTATGGTCGGTGCCTTTTGCCGATGAATTATTATTAGGCACTAGTGATGGCATCTATTTAGTAAAAGAAGGAGATCGAGCTAAGGGGGAGTTTGTCAAAATTCATAAAGAGATTGAGCTCCGATATCACCAGTGAAACCAGTAGTGATCGGTAAGACCATCTTTTTTGTTGAAGGTAATGGCTGTAAAATCAATAGCTTGTATTATTCACAAGAAAAAGGTGGCTTTCAGATATCAGACATCACTGCTTATGCTGAGCATATATTTGCTGGTGGTATTAGACAAATTGTTGGTTGTAATAGTCCCTTTTCAATGATAGTGGCAGTGTTAAAAAATGGTTCTTTTGCCAGTTTCATCTATTCCCATGATTTAAAAATTATGGGCTGGTCTCAACATTGGCTGGGTGGTAATGGGCAAGTATTAGGTATCACGCCGATTTATGCTGAAAGTGCCGATATGTTATATTTGCATGTTCGGAGAAGTGATGATACTGGTGTAAGTAGCAAGGAATATCTGGAAGTACTGCAAACTCGTTATTTTTCCGCTAAGCATTTTGTGACCGATAAAGCCGTTTATGCTGATTGTCATGTAAATATCCAACAGCCTGGAGAGAATGCCGCTTATCGGTCAATGATACAAGCATTAAAGGACGATAGTGCTTATGAGTTCAGGGGTGATATCACTAAGCTAGAGCATATTGTACAAGCTCAAGCAGAAACTATCTTGAGACTTAAGTTAGATAATGTTGCTGGTTCTTTTAAATATAAAAACAAGCTAGTTGCTAATTATGATGATGAACATAGAACCGAGATAGAAAGATTTTTACAAAAATATTATCAGAATTATTTACCTAAAATTATGAATATTTTGGCGGTATCTTTTGCCTATCATCGAATATTCTCGCGTATTTATGTGGAATTGGACAATTTCTTTTTAAATAATCCTGAAAGCTTTGTGACAATCGAGCAGTTATTATATGATGGTGAGCGGCTTGGTGGGGATATCATTGAAGCCATAGAGCTACTGAATGAAATAGATGTACCAGCTATTTTAAGAGATGGTGGTTTGATGGAATATTTACCTAATAGTGCTTTTTCCTTTCGTCCAACTATTTGTGTGCATATAAAAAAGCTAAATACCGAACTAATTAGGTTAATTGCTGGTACGGTGCAATATATTATGACAACTGCCAAGCAAAATATTGATTCACAGTTTGAAATAAGTAAAGAAATACAAGAGATACGATCAGCGGTTAGCCATATCAATAAGAGAATATTGCTATATTATGCCCAGCATGATAGTGATAAAAAATGCGGACTGTTAGTTAATTTAAAAAAGTTTTTTGCCAAAACTGGAGTGGATTTTTACCCAGAATTGCTAAATATCGCCCATCCAGAACTAACTAAATATATATTTGGTGAGCAGACTAAACAATTAATTAACCAGCAAATAATAGAGTTAAATCAACATAGTAGCAAGCAACAAATAGATAATAAATTATCAACTATTACCAATCAATTAATCGATAAATTACAACAAATACATAATGACAACAAGATTAATGAGCTAACCAATTTCAAAAGACGAGAAGAAATAGTTACTTGCCTAAGAAGTATCATACTCGATAAACCATTAAGTAAAGATGTTAGGGAATATATTTTGTCTGATAGTTTTAGTCAAACTATCGATAGGATTGTAGATGAAGTAACAAACAGAATTGCCCCAGCAATGGCAAGAGATCGTAAGTTCTCATTGTCGTCCTCTAGAGCATCAATATATAGTGAAGAAGATTATACTGATCCATTAGCGGGTAAAATATTTGAGCAAATGCAAGAACTCAAAGAAGGGTTGGCTTATTTACAGCGGAACATTATTGAGTATTGTCAATTAATTATGCCGAGCTTTCATCCAGCTTTACTGAAAGACATTCTTGAAGATGAGAAGAGCATAAAATTAGAGAAATATTTACTTTTATCCAAAAGATATTTTCCAGTTTTTAAAAAACTATTTCCAGATATTGGTGGTTATGAACTAAGTAATATAGCTCGTAACTGCCTGCCATCATTCCAGCAAATGAATATTGCCACTATATTACCAATCTTTCAGAAAATTGCCGTGTCTATAATTGGTGATGAAGAATTACATGATTTACGGATTATCGATAATGAGTTGATTAAGCTAAAACATCCAGTAAGACATTTGTCGGTAGGCTTTCCATATTCTTCGATATTACAGACTTTTCCTCTGATATTCCCAGATGAATACGAACACGCTCCGAAAAAAGATGCAGAACTTGGCTTGAAGGTCTTTAATAGTAAAGGTGGTTACATTGAAGAACGGCTTGATAATGGGCAAATAGATCGGCAACATATTAATAGTAGATATGTGGATAGTGATGCATTGATTAGATTGGTTAATGATAAGAAATATTTAACAACATCAACAGCTACGAAAGAAGTATGTGACTTATTTGCCACTCCTTACCAATCAGGCTGGGTAAATTTTATTATGCACGGGGAAATTAAAACGGATATTGATGTGACTTTTAAGGTCGATAAACCTTATCCAGTTAGTATATTAAAAATCTATGCTAAGGCAAAAATCTTGCCAAATTACAAGGGTAATTGATGAATATTTAGTAAAGTGGTGAGAATTATAAAAAATAAGGAATGTTATGAACACTTTAAGATTTAATGACTATTTAATTTTTGCTGATGAATCCGGTGATCACTTACTTAGTCCGCATTGTCAAGAGTATCCATTATTTGTACTAGCATTTTGCATAGTGAAACGTGATCATTATGCAAATTTTATAGTACCAGAACTGATGCGTATTAAACTAAAATATTTTGAAGACCCACATGTAGTGTTTCATGAGCGAGATATACGTAAGACACTTGGAGATTTTGAGTTTCTAACCGATACTTTAATACGAGAAGCATTTTTTGAGGATTTAAATGATTTTTTTATTAAAGCGGAGTTTGATGTTATTGCTAGTGTAATTCGTAAAGATCATTTGCAACATAAATACAACTATATAGATAATCCTTATACTATTGCTACTGAATTATGTATGGAAAGTTTATTATCGTTTTTAAATCATAAAAGACAGTTACGAAGGGCAATCATTACTTTTGAAGCTAGAGGTAAGAAGGAGGATAAGGATCTTGAATTATCATTTTTAAGACTTATTCATAAAGTAGATTGTCCACAAGGACGGCTTATTATGAAAATATTGCCAAAAATCTCTAATTGTGCTGGATTACAACTTGCTGACTTAATAGCTCGTCCTATTGGACGTTATATATTAGACCCACAGCAAAGCAATAGGGCATTTGATACAATCCGTTCTAAAATAGTAATAATAGATGATGGAGTGCAATTATATGGGCTTAATATTTTTCCTTAAAGCGAGAGACCCCTGTTAACAACGGGGGTCATAACGCCGACCGAGTTCCCCAGTCCAAGTACTAGTTTATCACAAATATTATATTTTACTAGTAAATAATGAGAAAATAATGAGAAAAGGTAAAAAATACCAATGTTTGATTTCCTAAATTTTTTTTCGAGTGGAGCGAGTATATTTGGTACGGGAGCCTCTTTGTTCAATACTTATGCTCAACTCAGGAGTAATAAAGAGAAAACCAAGCAAGCCTTATATGAGCAGCAGCATTTATTGAGACAACAACAGGAGAATATCAGGTTTGACCGTCAACAACTAATCGAAAGAACGGCGGAATATGGAGCAATATCAAGTTATCATGTCGACATGCTGAGGCAGGAGCAGTTATATAATCGCCAACAGCTGGGCTATAATATCCTAAAAACTGGTATTGGTATCACTGGCACTGATTCAGCTGGCTTGCTGCTAAGGCATATGGCTTATATGGATGAGATGAAGGCAAGAAGTGTAGAAGCTGAACATTTTCACCAAAGACCAAGATCAAACTTAAATACGGCAATGATTGATTTAAACAAGGAAGCAATTAACCGTAATATTGGTTCGATCAGGTCAGCTTCACCTTGGCAAACTATTGGTACGGTTTTAAGTGGGGTGTCTGATCTTGCTAGGATAGCAAGAATTAATGAAGGGACAACAGAGAAGTAAAAAATAAGAATACCGCAAAAATAATGGCAACAGCTATTAGTGGATGATAAAAATCTGTTATATTTATAGATATAACTAAATAGTGACTAAATAAGATGAAATGGCAAGTTATAGCGGGGATAAGTCAAAAAATTAATGAAGAAGCTAAAGGCTATTTGATACGTAAACTGGAGAAAGATGCCAGCGTAGAAATGCCAAATTTATGGGCAGACTTTATTAAAGATACCACTACGCACTTGCATCAATCACAGAGTAATATTGAGGTAGTCAGTGATAACAAAACTGGTGGTTTTGGTTGTTTGACGCAATTTGATGAATTTCATCCGGATTTTTCAGAAAATAATAAACCATTCATCGAGTATTTTTTAGGCAAGTATGATAAGCGGGCTGTAGATTATCTGCAACAAGCCAAGAACCCACTAACTAGGCGTATGTTGCAAGCCAAGATTAATGACTACCGAATATCTTTAGCTGGGCAAATAAGTCACACAGAAGCCAAACTGATTGATGGTAAACGTAACCATTTAGCAATTGAAGCTATCGAAAAGTTAAAGAATGCTACTTATGATAACCCACAGCTTTATAGCAGTCACTTACAAGATATCGTGATAGCGATTAACTCTCTATCATTATTGCCGCAAGAGCGAGAGCAAATGCTAATTAATGCCAGACATGCTTTAGCATTTGCTGCAGCACAAGGTACTTTAAAGCATTCGCCGGATGCTATATTAAATCCCAATATAGTTGCTGAATGGAAAAAAGATTTGTTGCTTGAACAGATGGTTAAGCTAGAGGGACAAGCAAATAATCTACTCTATCATCAGCAATTAATGAGACAACATCAACTTAGTTCGCTTACCAATGCCCATTTGCACAGTATCCTAAATACTGGTAAAGGTGTTGATGGCGTTGAAAATCTACTACAAGCCAGCTTTAATGTTGATGATCCACGATTATTGCAATTCATAACCCAAGAAGCTTTGTATAAGCAGGCTTTTATTGTCTCGCAACAGTTAAAATACCTACCATTTAACCAATGTCAGGAAATATTACAACAAATTGCTCCAAAGAGTGGAGATGTCGATTATGACAAAAAAGAGCAAATATATCATATTTTAGCCCAGCAATTTAACAAACAGCTTGAATTGGCTCAAAAAGACCCGGCTAGGTTTGTTGAGGAAATATATGCTGACGAACTACTAGACATGCCATGGTTACAACGTCTATTGCTTCGAAAACAATTGCAAGAACAAAAAGGCATCCCTAGTTACACTCAGAGATATTTAATGAACAAAGAAAGTGATGAATATTTAAAAAAGATTGAGAGTAAAGATGTTAACCAAATTAAACAAGCCATCAATAATATACTTAGTTTGCGAGATGATGAAGGGGGAAATGAACAATATGGCTTAGAGATACTGGCAGAAATCTTAAGGGGTAAGGGAGATTTAGAGTGTCTGACTCAATTCTATGCTGAAAGCAGACTTTACGACCGTAAGACTGCGTCAGCCTTTATACAGATGATCGCACTAGTTAACGAATTATCACTAAAAAGTCAGCCATTATTTGTTAGTCATGAGACTACAGAATTTAACAAAGAAATTGACAAAAATGATATATTCAAACAATGGAGTAAGGATATAGCAAGAAGCAATATACAAAATGAGACAGAGATTAACCAAACACGGCAAGCCATAAAATATTTGGCTAAATACTACCAACATACTGAAGATTTATCTATTGACAAAGCAGTAAAAAAAGCAACCAAAGAATTAATTAGTGAGGTTAATATGAGGCTTAATAATTTGCAAATTCCCCGTCAGGTGATAGTGCGAGGTATGATCACTGATTTAAATGCTGATTGGATCGAGAGTAGCCTAACTGAGCTACAACATGGTCTCATTAACGGAACTGTAGCTTATGATTATGCTACTACTTTTTCAGTTAAGGATAGTGGTAGCAATGATTCAATAGGACAATATGCGGCTATAATAGTACGAGAATGTTTGCAACAAGGTAGATGGAACCTAACACCTGACAAAAAGAGTGTTTATTATAGTTTCCCGACGAAAGATGGTCATTATTTGCCGGTTATGGCAGGAGCTGGTAAAATATTAAAATTTGATTTGTCAGAGTTAAATAATCCTCAGGCTTTAGAGAGATTGAAGCAAAAAGTATTACAAGATATTTCTGATCATATTTACTAGATTAGCACGATGAAAAATAATGACAGTTCAAATAATAGACCTCTTGCAAAACTCGCTTATGCTGAGGAATTTGAAGGAGACGCGGAACGCAGAACCGCAGCGTACTTAAGTGTACGTGAGGATTCGAGTACCGCATCGACGTACAAATTACCAGCAGAAGTAGAGTTTTACAAGAGGTCTAATCAATCACATTACTATTCTATCTTAATACCGGAGCGTAGATTTAATCAAAGTGTCATTGATTTATTAGGTAGTAGTAAATGGGATGTTTGGCAGGCAGTTAGCCGCCAAGCTTATGCAGATAGCCCAAGCCTATCAACCTTACTGCAAGCTTTTGACCCACAAGATATTATTGATCCTGAATTACAGGATATTGCTGAATATCTTAAAACTTACAATAATAAATTAACCAAGGAAGAGTTTGAGCAAAAATATAGTGACTCAGGTTTAAATTATGACCCTAATTTTACTGAACAATTAGTAGAAGATATTTTAGAGAGGCAAAAGCAACGAGAAATTAATGACTATATTATTGCGGCAGGTAAAGGCGGATTAGTTGAAGCTATTGGCAAATTTGGAGTTGAGGTAGTATTTGGTAATTTGTCACTAATTAATATTGCTGCTAGCTTTGTCCCTATTGGTAGACCAACAATGTGGGCGGCAGCTGCGGTACAATATGGCAAACTTCCAACAACATTCGCTAAGGGTTTGATCGGTGGTGCGGTAGGTCAGACAGCTATCGAACCATTTCTTTATAATGAGCGACATACTGAACAAAGACCTTATGACTTGTCAGATAGTCTGGTTAATATGATAGAAAGTGGTTTATTTGGGGCAACATTGCACGGTCTTGGTTATTCGGCTAAATATTTGCGGAACAAATTGTACTTATATTCCAATAAACTACGTCCTGAAATTGAAACCCTACACC